>BRZM01001358.1:110464-145089 GCA_033238685.1 Lates japonicus | reverse complement strand
GAGACAGCAGACTTGATTTTTCAGTAAGTTTTTACTTTATCAGCGTCGTCAAAACAATATTGGAACTTGAATCACAGCTCAGGAGACCACAACGAAAATCTAAAAATATCATGTGGTTGTGTGGGTGACAAAGACAACCTACCACTGCTTCCTTCTACAAATAAAAGTTTCTGTAAAGGAAGACCAAGTTGAAACAGACGTAAATATTCAGGCAAACAATATCTAGGCAGGATGGTAGGATGTCTCTGCTTGGAACTGACTCAGTCTGGCCATTGGTAGCAGCTGTAGTTTGTGGCCCTGACGTGATTGATGAGTCAGTGTCCAGAGGTAGAAGGAGTTCAGGTCTTTGAGTGATTCTGCAGAAATATGGAGGCCTTCAATCAGCATAAAGGGCAAACATCGCTCCCCTGGCTACCTATAGCCTCCTGAATCAAATTCAGAGACCCAAATAAAAAGTCCTAATGCCTGGGAAGTTTAAACAAAATAACAGAGGAACAGAGTCAGAGAGGGAGGTTTGGTAGCCACTCACCACCCGCTGATCCTGAAGGGAGCCGTCATCAGTTTACCTGCAATGCAGTGACCTGATCAACATGGTTTTGCAGTTTGACCACAGAATCAAATGGGTCTCAGTCTTTAAAATTCACTGGCTTAAAAACCATTGCAGACACAGGCAGAATAGCAGGTTATTCCACCAATCGATTCTAATGACCCAGAACCTCAGGTGTATCCACCGAGTATCTGGTCTGTGCTTGGGACATGACATAAAACCAGATTTTTACTTCAGACACTCATGGGGGAATAAATGAAACACATGGTTTAATTATTTCATTTAAATTTACAGTGTAACAGGGCGTCTGCAGTAGTTCACCATGTGGTCCAGCAGAGGGCGCCCTTGAGTTATTAAAAGCCTGAGGCTTTTGCTGCCCCACTGATCTGTCAGTAAACTAAGGAATAAAACTTTACAGCGTTGAGCCGATACTGATCTACCTGCAAATGTTGTACTGCTGCAAAACAAGAACCTAGAACTTGGAACTCATAGGTTCTCAGAGTTTCAGGTTAGTGAGGCTCCAGGTTGAAGGTGGTGAAGTCAGGTGAAGCTAGGCTAAAGATGAGACTAGGTTGAAGGCCAACCTGATAAACAACCAAAACATTGAAACCATGTCATTTAATTTATCTTGCTGGATCAGCAGTCAGGAAGCTGTGAAGTCATCAGGATCACAAACCTGCAACAGTCAGTTGACCTCTGCTGAAGTCCCAGGACATGGCACCATAGATACCCGCTGTCTGACTCTTGGGTTTTCCAGACGCACGGTGTTTCCCATTGTACACATCAGAGAAACTCTCTCTCACCGACCTTGAACACCTGTCCCAGGTTGTCACCGCCCTGACTCTGTTGATGATGTCCAGCACGATCTTGTCGTCTTTTTGTCTCTCCAGTGGACGGTGTATTGGTCAGGTAGAGGGTCTTCTCTGTATGCAGGGCAGCAGGACGCTGTCACTGATAGTCCTCACCTTCACTCCGGCAGCCACCAGAGACCAGACATCGCTACATGCTTCAGGACCATCAGAGACTAATATCAATGCTTCACCTGGAGGTGATCTAACAACGAGGAAACCAAAGAAGAAAGTACTAGAATCACCATCTCGCCCACCAGCCATGAACTTCATGAGGCTCACACAGGACTTGACCTTTGACCTTGGACCACCAACTCTAATCAGTTCATTCTTAGTCCAGGTGAACATTTGTACCAATTGGAAGAAATTAGTCAAGATACATGTTACGGAGATATCACGTTCCTGAGAATGGGTGATTTCATCTCACGCTTATACTCAGACTGACTGGACCTGTTTGTAGAGAGAAGAGCAGCATCACACAGATCCACATCTGTCCATAGCTGAGAGAAACAACAGTAATCAAACATCTGCTCTGACACCACCGATCCACCAGGTTCAGTAAAATCAGACACATTCACAAAGTTATTACAGAAATACAAAATAAACATTCATTTTATTAGGTACAGCTGCACCTTCCCTTTTCTCAACCAGCCACGTATCGTCATATATCCAAACTCTTTTTCACTGATTGTTTCTTAACAGAAAAATGAAGTGAGGTTGAACTTACTGTATTTACACAAAGATTCACACGGTTCTGCACGTGTGCTTTAAACGGTCTTCCTGTTCTAGTCAAAAACGTGACATGTGGGTTTTGATTTATAGTTACTGCAACATGGTCCGGATGTGAAAAAAAAGGTGTGAAGTTGTTCTTTTATTTTTTTCACAGATGAAATACAACCACAAACTGTGCTTAAACAGTTCCTGAGTTTACTAGAGAGTCTGGTCCAGGTCTGATGAGTCCTGAGGTTTGAATAAAACACAGAAATAAAACCTACTGGGAGGTCCATGGGTCAGAGTTCCCCTGTACCCTCTTTTAACTCTGGATGCTGGTCTTACCACTCAGAATCTGGATCTTCACGAGCTACGAACCACATGTAGGTCTGTGACATGTGCAGGTTGAAAATGAACTGGAAGTTACTATGTTGTACTTCCTGTGGATGGATCATTTAGACAGAAACAAAACCTGGTGACAGAGGAACCAACAGTTCAGATAAATGTGAACATACAGTATCAAGTTTGACAACATGTGTCCCAGCCTCAGACACACAACATTCATCAACACTGCATGAAAACATTTCAGCCTCGGACTTTCCTGTTGAAACAGATATCACGTACCTGCTCTGCTCAATGAGTATGCTAGAAGCTGCCAGTCTGTACAGAAGTGAACTGACAAATCAGAAAAATGTTAACACATCGACCTCGCAGTGTTAAAGGAGCTATATGCAAAGTTTTAGCGCATTGCTACAAAGCTTTTCAACGTTAGCATTAACAATATTAATTGTTTACTCATGAGTCTGGAGTGAAAGTTACCAACATTAATTTCATTTCTTCACTCACTGACATCTGTCTGCAGAGCTGGGAAACAACGTTTTTCACATCCAGCCCATTTATATCAGTGAGGGTGGACTTAATAACAGAAACGCTCGCACAGTGTCAATTTCAGTAGTGTTATTGGATAATCAGAATGTGTTATTCTTTTTAATCTAGAAAAATAACTCAAAGAACAACATCACCCTAAACCAGAGTAAAAAAAAGAACAAAGTAAGACACAGAATTACCTGGCACATGTGACACATGCAGTGTTTGTATTTTTACTCAGCACTGAGAGAAGTATCAGTCCCCATGGCAGTAATAACAGCAAAGTCATAGTTTAATATCTTACAGTAGCTCACGTCTTCACAAACTAGCAAAGTTTGAATATCCGGGTTGAAGATCATCAACCAGTGAAGTGGCTCCATCTAGGTCAGAAAATTTTTACTGCAAAAATCATTTAACCTGTTTTTATTTCACAATAAAATAAACTCATCAATCATCAGGAGTCAACATTGGTGACTATAATCTGTACAACAAACACCTTATAACTTCACACATTGGGATAAAGAAAAACAGTTCCAAAGATCAATAAGAACAGGTAGATTAAGTTAAGTCCAGATAAGGAGTTACATCACATATGTTGCACAGATAGTATGTTTACAGTCAGAGTAAATGTACCTGAAATTAAGCTGAATTGACCAATCACAGTTGTTGCTGTTGTCTCCTGGTATCTTCTGTATCTGCTGAAAGTTTGAGGTTCTGGTTCTTCTGTTCTCAGTCGGTTATCATTACAATGTCTCTACCATTTCATCCAATTAGAATATCAAATAAAACAGAAATATGTAACTAATTAACTTCAGATGGGGGACAAATAAGTGATCCCCTGAACCAGTCGAGATAATTTCCTGAGACTACATGAACTTGAAGGACAACAACCTTTCAAAGGACCCTAGGAACTCCTCGAGAACCTGCCGAGCCACTTTTACAACTTCCTCTAAACACCCCATGAACCTTTTAGCGACCACAATAGACCTCGCCACTGACTTCCAAAACCACACAGAACTTCCTCAATGACCTTAGAACTAAGGACTACTAGAGCCTTACATAAACTTCCTAAAACCACCTCAGAACCCCTACTACTTAACCTTCTGAACAACCAACTGAGGCAGAGTGAAAGAGGAGAACATGTCTCTAGTCTCAACCAAATATTGCTCAGGCTACAGAAATACCACAAGATTCAGCATGTAACAGGGACCAGAATCAGATAAGCTGACTCAGTGTTAGAGGATCTGATGGTCCGAGGAGTTGACGGTTTCCAGGATGTTTTCCTGCAAAGTCAATGAAGTCTGAATAAATTTTTGACCGGTCAGTCAGTCTGTCCTTGTAGTTTCATTCATGAGAACTGATGAATAAATGAAGTGTTACAAACCTGAGACAGTCAGTCTGAGGATCTGATGGAAGTCCACCGCCCCTACGTGGCAGTGAAAGGTCGCCCACCTGCTGGACGCTCTGCGACGATGGAGAAGTTTCTCCTGTACAGATCAAAGAACGTGACTAATACCTAATTTCGAATTGTGGTGTTGATGTCATTGTTCATAACGTTGTTGATGACACCCAACACGATGTTGGCTTGTTTGTCCATCCAGTGGACGCCCACTCAGGTAGAGGGCTTCCACCCGCTTGTACACACACTTCAGCAGGACTTCCTTCCACAAACTCTCAACGCTACCAGGCAGCTCACTGTGAGACAATACAAGTGTCATTCAGACATGTTGATATGAATTGATTGTATGGTAGCAGCCAGCCACTCTTAGAACAGTGGGAGGCCAGAGCTGGCATGGTCCATCCTGGAGTCTGCTGGCCACACCTGGTGCCCCTCAGCAGAGTAAAAGGTGATGATAGTTGGCTTATTATTATCAGAACTCCGTGTGGAGTGACATTACATTTCCCTTGGAAAGTAGGTCAACAACCACAACGTAGACACAACACGAAACAGCAGTTATTTAATTCCTCTGTAACAGATATAACTGTTGATAAAGTAAATGTTGAGACAATACTAATAAATCTCAAACAGCAACACAGGAGGGAGGAGGAATAAAGTGTTTATATATAGACTGACCGACCTGTTGGTATGTTGAAGATCCAGATCAGCAGCGCCAGGAGAAATAACAGAACCATCAACAGATGTCTTTAACTCTAGAAACTTCCTGTGTCCTCAGCAGGACTTCGAGTGTCTCCCGGACAGCCTCATAGATAAAAGATTACTCTGTTGAATTACAAATACACCTACTGAAGCTGGAGACATGGCTTTATATTTATTCAAACAGAACTGACAGACAATAAAAGAAACTGATGGAGGATACTAGACACATCATCCCCAGATCAGACCAATTTCTGATTTCAAACATTTTGCAAATCTGAGGTCTGACAGAGTTTTATTATCATTGCCCTGAGGTTGTTTGAATACAAATACAGAAATAAAATTTACTAGAGTGTCCACATGCTCCGGGAAGTCCTCTGAGGCTGCTTGTCTCGGTTTTAATCACGCTCCAAAGAGCACGAAACCACTCCAACCTTTCCGCTTCATGCTGTGTTTTCTGTCTGTTCATGTCCTCAGCCCACACATCTATACATCGGCACGGGCAGCAGAAAGATGCTGGCAAAGGAGGCCAAAGAGGACCTTCACAACCATGAGTGAAAAAGGACTTCCTTCTGGCTCGCCCGCAATTAAACCATCAGAGCAGGAACAGATAACAGGAACCTCCAGAAATCAAATTAGCTCATAGAATGTCAGAGAGATCTATGACCAGCTCACACAGGACAAGATAGACACAGGGGAAACTGGAGTGAACAAGCAAAACTCAAAAAAAGAGAGTTCATCTTCCTCCAATAAGATTGATAATCCAGGACTGTGTCCATACGTGGTATTTAACTTGTGTTGTGCAGGCTGACTCACTTCACTAAAGAAGAGAGAGTGTTATGAGAGTTAGCTTCACCCAGAGATAGGTGATGTCAGAGTGGATACCTGGAGACGGGATGATAATATATAAAGAAAAGGCAGGGTTTGAGCGTGAATCATATATATTTAGGTCTGTGTTTCAGAGAGATAAACTCAGGTCTTTATGTGGATAAACACTGTTGGCCTCGAGACCCCTCGCCTTCAAGATCAAAGAAATTGTTTGTCTTGTTGTCATGGTGGCAATATATGACTTTGTGCATTAAACAATTGAAACCCCTACTGACGAAGCTATGTTCCCAGGAGTTGCTGTTTTATGCTCTGAGATTCATTGTTTGAATGTTTGTCTGTTTGTCCAGGGAAACAATATGTCAAATACTGGATGATGTGTCATTTATGAATCATCTGATAGGAAGCAGAGTGTGAAACCGACATCAGTAGTAGAGCAAGCTGATAGTAAAGCAGAAGTTAATACAGTAGATGTTACAGACTAATAATGTTGGAGTGATTAAACATCAGAGCTGAAAATCATCCATCCATCCAGTGTCAGAAAGTTGTTACTGCAGAGAAACCCTTAGCTTCAGTTTCTATTTCACTATAAACAAACCTGGATCTGTGGTTTCACCATCAGATGCTATAAACATTAGAAAACATTTTAAGACTTTGTTTTACTCAGAAGGAAAAGTGTGCTTTAGGGGGAGTAATAATAAAAGTGTGGACATTTATTTGAAGTTTGCGGCCTGGTCTCTCAGACTGTGTTTGGTTTAGCAGGAATCATCAATGACAATTCAAAAATTGAAACTTGAAACCCCAAGAAACCTATCAACAATTCAAACATCCTGAAACCCCTAAATGACCAACAG
Organism: Lates japonicus; assembly: GCA_033238685.1. Lineage (NCBI taxonomy): Eukaryota > Metazoa > Chordata > Actinopteri > Centropomidae > Lates > Lates japonicus. The sequence goes on along the minus strand of BRZM01001358.1, from coordinate 138,342 downwards.
AAGCTTGTAACGACTCCTTAGAATCTTATTTAGATTATGTAAATAATGAAAGTAAACCCAGTGTGTTCATAAGCTCAAACCAGGGTTGTCCTGTAATTTGTCACTGTCTGTTGTAAAAAGCCAAGCCATCATCGCCGCACCATGTCCCAAGCATAACCACTGAAAGCTCAGAAAGCTCACACAACACATTGTCTGGAACTTGTTTCTGATTTACTGTCCACAGTTGAAGTTAGTGAAAATCATCAGATGACGAAAAGGAGAAGGTGCGTTCCCAATGTCCTGAATCAGCTTAGATTGTCTCGACAGCTACAGCAACACCACCAACAACAACAGAGTAGCAGAAGGATAAGGAGTATGGCCAGTTGGGGAGGTACAGTGTTAGAGCATCAAATAGCCCTGGATGATGGTATCTCAGGACGCTACTCTGCAAAGAAAAAGACCCAGATCAACACAAAGTAATTGTTTTAGAGACCAAGACTGTTTAACACATCTGTCTTAGATATAAGTCACAACACCAATCTGAAACATTTCTATACCACCTTCAATAACAAATGCTGTCATGTCTCGATGAAGCTGTGAGAACATGACTGAAAAGGCTCAGGTTAATCCATGTAACAGAGAGAGCCGAAGCTACAAACCTGAGACAGTCAATCTGAGGATTCGTTGATGGAAGTCCACCGCCCCACGCGGCAGTGGTAGGTGCTGTCGTCCACCTGTTGATGTTCTGCAGGACGGCTGGAAGTTTCTCCTGTACAGATCAGGAACGTGACCACACGACCTTCTGAATTTGGAGCCGTGCTTGGAACGCTGGACGATTTTAACAGGGACCTGTTGTCTCCATCCAACCAGTAGACGAGACATTCTCCAGGACAGAGGTGCTACAGCAGATGCAGGACAACAGGTCGCTTTCTCCACGAAACCCCTCAACATCGATCTGGCAGCTCGCCGTGAGAGTCAAACATGAGAGGCTCCTGTTATTCAAACACTTTGATATAAAGTGACTGTCACTCTGTGTAAAAACAGACGCTCAGGGAAGATGTTGTACATTAATCTTTTACAAGAGGAAAGATGAACTGGTTGGTTTGTACATGTATGTCTGGGCCACACAGGGCTACAACTAGACTACATCAGACATAAAGTAGGCCTGGTCTAACCTCGACATCACCTTTTCTCTTTCAATGATAAATAAAGGTTCACAGGATCTAAAAAGTGGGTTTGATGTTTGTATTTAGCCTAATATTTTCTACAATAAAAGCATAAGACTGGTTCACCAGTGGAAAGCTTTAATGTGAAGGAGTGACAGCGAGGCTGGTATATTAAAGTCCACGTGCTTTCTGCCTGCTGAGGACACAGATAAGAGGAGGGGAACATCACTGGATGGTCTTGGCCTCTGATTGAACAAGACAGCAGGTCTATGTCAGTGGACCAACCTGGGCAACTGGAAAAACTAAACCGCATGCTGTGGAAATCCACAGAGGGAGGAGGGAATAAGTGTTTATATGCAGAGACTGATTGACCTGTTGGTATGTTGAAGATCCAGACTGTGCAGCTGTGGAGAAACAACAGAACCATCAACAGATGTCTTTAATTTTAGAATTTAAGTTTCCTCTGGCTCAACAGGACTTCATGTCTCTTAAAGCCTGCTATATAAAGACTACAGAATTACAAAACATATTTCTACTCGAAGCTGAGATGCTGCTTCATATTTAGCACAACAACAGAACTGGACAGAAAATAAAAATAAAAGAAACTGATGGAGGATATTAGGACACAACATCCTCAGATCAGAGCGATTTCATTTCAACACATTCTGCATATCTGAGGTCTGATGAGTTTTATTATTAGTTGTCGGAGGTTGTTTGAATAAAACACAGAAATAAAACTCACCAGAGTGTCCACATGCTCAGAGTCCTCTGAGGCCCATCATCATCATCTTTCCTCTGGCTGGCAGAAAATGCTGCTTATCTTGGTTTTTAACTGATATTTTTGGCAGAATCTCAAATTTCAAGAAGATTATCAGCACAGTAAAAGTGAAAGTAAAGGAGGCAAACTGTGGGCCCGAGGGGCACCTCCCAAAACACTCAGATATTTGTACTGTTTAACTCCAGTTTCATTTTAGAACAAAAACCTGACGACACGTGTTTTTTTTATTTTGTTTTTTGTTTATTTCGTGGATCAAAACTCACAATAAAAAAACACAATGATGATCAATCAATGACGACAATGAAGATAAGCATTTTAAAAATGTTTATGCGGCGCGTGAACTAAGTTACGCCTGAAAAGAGCATTACTGCGAAATAACAATCCTGAGGGTTAAAATCACTGTCTCTGTCTTTTTGTGTGTACTTGGAAGCACTGTTAGCTTTGCCTGATTGCCTCAGCTTACTGGGGTTATTATGTAATGGTTTTTTTGCACCCTCCCAGTGTTCTGTCGAAAGTGTTTTTACCACGTGTCAATAAAGTGGCCCCAAGAAAACAAGAAGATTTCTCATTATCAACCAATCCATTATCTTCTGACTAGTCCAAGGTGACGTTGTTGTGAAGCCCAGAGAAAAACAGGATTGTGGTTTTCTTGGATAAGTTGATCAGTTATTATTAAAACTGATTTAAGCATCAAGCAGTTTTAAATCCAGAGAAGGACAGAAGGATGAGAAGCAGGATGAGAGATGGAGGAGTTTGTTTAACTGTGGTGTTAAACCTGGTGGTGGTGGTGTCAAACCTTTGATTTAAGAGCAGGAACCATGACCTTTTATCTGCAAGAGAAAAAATCTGGATCACTTCAACCAGTCAAGCTTTAAGACTTTACATACAAGACCAGTCACGGCTCCTGACAACAGTTCATCTTAGAAGTTTAAGGAGAGGTTCAGACCCGCGACGATTTTATCAGTCTTGTTTGACTTCTGACCCAAAACAAATTATAGCAGGAAGAAGTTGCAGCTACGAACCTGAGACAGTCAGTGATGTTCTGCTGAAAGCAAACCTGTGGCACGTTGCAGGTGTAGTCATTATTGTCCGACTGCTGGACGCTCTGCAGGATCGATGGAGAAGTTTCCTCCTGTACAGATAAGAGAACATGACCACTGACCTCTGAAGTTCTGGTGCTGGACTTAGAAACTGGAGCACCGCTGACGCAGGGTTAACAGGACTTTTTTCGCTTGTCCCACTCAGAAAGGAAACATCCTGGACAGAGTTCCTCCCATTGTAGACACAGGGCAACAGGACATCTTCTCCAATTAAACCCTTGATGTTAATTCACAGCTCACTGTGAGACAACACAAATTAATTAATTGTATGATACAGTTCAACTGAGAGGTGGGAATAAATGTCTGACTGACCTGTTGATACGCTGAAGGCAAAGATCCAGATCAATGGCACTGTGGACAAACAGGATCATAACCAAATGTGAGATTAGACTGGTCAGTTTGTAGATGCAATATCTGGACCACATCAAACACAGAGGAGAGATTCAGTAATATATCATGTTTCAGTTTGTGGGGCCTCAAATCTGCAGTCTTCCCAGCTTCTAAAAAAACCCCTAACAACACTGAGCGACTGTGTCAGGTCCAGAATGGATGACTCTGTGGTTGTGGCTGATGAATTTCAACATCGGGCTGGAATGTAAAATTAGGAACAGTGAACTGGGCTCAGAAAATGAAATGTGGTGCCTGAGGCAGCTCTCACACAACAGCCCAGTGTTAGTCTATTTTTTGGCCTCATGAGATGGCCTACTTGAGATCTTCACTGCACAAAATTTGTGCTTGAACCCAAAAAGACTTTTGTCTCTCTAACTTCACCTTTACCTTTTGAAATTAAATTCCCCAGCATCTTTATGCATTAAATTCTTCACTTCCTCTTTCTAATGTTTTTTTTTTTTAAGAAAAGGTGTTTCTCTCACCTTTCCTTCAACAGACCATGTGGCCATGTATCATGATTTATCATAATTTCAGGAATTAGGAGAAGGAGTCAAATTGTCTTTTTATTATTTTACAGAATAAAGGTCAGACAGTGTGTTTTAGAGTCTGCAGTCTTCCTGTTTAACAACAAGGAAAAACTGTGACAAGTGGTTTTTGACAGAGGTCCAGATGGGAAAAAAGCAATGTGAAATCGTCTTCAGATGAAATCAAACCTTGACAAATAGATCCCTGGTTAATCTGTCCTGGTTTGATGAGTGTCAACAGGGTTTTGTTGATCAAAACGCTAAAACACATCAAAACACTTTTGTCTTTTCACTTTTAAAATAACAGCTTAAGGTTTTAACACAGGATGTTCGCTGACACTTTCTGAGCGTGGCATGGTCCAGAAACAGAATCAGCCAGTGTTTGAGTGGATTAACTAGAAGACTCAGAGGTGAACTTTATATAAATATTAATAGATATATTTTCTGTCTGTTTGCAGGCTGTTCTGTTCTGAATCTGACAAAGACAAGATTATTGTAATAAAGAAACAAAACATACCAGAGAGTCAACGCTAGCTCACCAGCTCCCTCTGAAGCTCCACCATCTCTTCCTTCACTCCTCCCAATTCCCGAAGAAAGTGTGTAACTAAGATTGGTGACTGATAAGGAGACTGACAGCTGCAGTTTCAAGGTATTTCACCTTACTCAGAGGAAAACACTGACAGTTAGTTCCACATTACAGAAAATCGCATTTAGATCAGACTGAGATAGAGACTGGTAAAAGTACTCAAAAGGAGTATTAACTGTATAGCAGTACTTTTACAGTATCATGGTAGGTCTTGCAGACAAAAGCATCACAGGTAGTAGGAGAAAAGAAGTAGTTGGAGAACAGCTCCAGATACAGTAATACGTGTACGTTGTTGTAGTAATAAGTAACAGGAGGTAACAACTGTAGTAAATAACAGTGTTATAGTAGCAGCAGTACTACCAGGTAGTAACTGTAAGAGCAGCAGCAAGTATTTGTATTAACAGGAGCAGTAGTAGTAACTGTGATAGTATTTATTTAAGTAGTAGCACAAGCAAAAAAGGTATTGTGACAGGTATACTAGAAGTAGTAGTAACAATAAGAGTATCCAATCCTGCTTGGTACTACTACTACTGCAACTAGAAATAGTAGCACTGTGAGTAACAGCAGTAGTGGTTACAGTAGTACAGGTAACACTTCTACAGTAATTACAGTTTAGATGTGTCAGGAGAAGTAACAGAAGCAGAAGAAGTACTTATTAACAACAGTACAAGGAGTAGATGGAACTTTAATTTCAACAGTTACAGTTACAGAAGTAGTCCCAGTAGTACTGTCAGCAAAGTATCATTGCAGTGAAAGTGTTAGTTGAAGTCGTGGAAGTAATAACAAGTTTAACAAGTTACAGCAGTAATAGTAGCATCAGTATGAGTTAATAGTGTTGATGAAAACAACGTAGTGCTGATACCAAGAGTACTACACAGTTGTAGTAGTAGTAGTATTAGTGCCGCTGGAGTTATACCTGCAGTAACAGTTACAGTAGGAGTGACAGTAGTACTCATTTAACAGCAGCAGACCGTTACTGCAGAAAAACTCAAACATCAAAACATTTGTGAGTTTTAACTCCAGTTTTTATTTCAGAAGAAAACAAACTTCAGTCATGTCTTTGAAACATAACAAGGTAGTAAAGTAGAATAAATACAGAGACGAAGTACAATGTAATATGTTGTAGAGGTACTTCATGTAAAAATATGTCGATGTTTTGTCCTAAGGACCCTTATGACCTACAACACATGGGTCAAGCATGACTGCTGCCGATGACCTCGCTATGTTATTATAGCACGATTCATCGCCCCTCCGCTTAACTAATCAATATATTGATCCCTGATCACCTTGAGAATAAAGCCAGTAATCAGTGCTTGACTTTATCCAGCCAGATGGTTTGATAATGAAATTAATTTGTGATTACTTCAGTCAGGCTGAAATGTCTTTGTTAGTACCTTTATATAAGCTGTTGGTTTAGTATAGTTAGTTGCTCTCCCACTACATCTCTCTCACAAAACCTCACAGAGACCACTTCAGTCAAACAAAGATCTAGATATGCTGGTCAGAGGAAAATACCTCACATCGCTGCAGAACTCGGTTGAAATGTTTGGTGAATATAAACATTCTGCAGCTGAAATATGAGCAGAAAGCTCTTACATGTTTCAGCCAGAAACAAATAGAACCCAGAGGAACACTGCGGTAACGTTAGATCTAAGGATTCATTCTTCATTTATCCAAATTAGCAGTTTATCAAACATTTATTCTAATGATGTGTTGACAAATATTCTAATTTTCTTCCATCAGTCAACGTTTTCAGAAAATCTCAGGTTAGAGCTCACTCCTCAGAGGACAGTTGTTGTGAACAAACGGTTTGTTGGTTTATGCTTAGTTTGGTTTTTAAAGGTGTTATTTGTACATTTTTGCTATTGCTACATAGCCAACGTTAGCATTAGCAGCGTGTTTTAAAGAAACATCGCAAATTTTGTATCAACTTCAGTCCTTACTCACTAAGCGCTGGAAAGCAACGCCACTGTTCATCAGCATTTCTTCTGTTTGAGTTAGTATGCTAACCAGCTAGCTCTGGTCCATCCTATCTCATAACAAACTATAGTGAGTGTCTGTGGTAGTAAAGGTCTGCTCATTCCAACAGGGAGAGGATGAAGAAGTAGCGCTAATTAGATTACGGTTCTAACCTCTTGTAAACACAATGGTTGAAGTTTGAATGGCTGATAATGCTAACGTTAGCTATGTAGCTTATACAGTAAAACATCATTCAATTTTGCATTTCATGTTTTATAAAATAAAAATAATAAAATTTATCTTTATCCCCGCCTGTAATCTCTTTATATATCAACATCACAACAAAACATGTCATCCTTCAGTAGAAATGTAGCTTTTTGGCTAATAATATAAATAATAGTGTAACATATCCTTCAGGACAAGCTGTACACATATTTAAGAAAAAGCCTGAGATGAGTCTCTGCCCAAAATCCATCATTTGAAAAGAACTGCAGAATAAATGTAATTATTGGATAACAGCACTTCAGTGGCCAGTCAAGGTCAGCAAGGTCCCTGGACTTTACTGAGATTACATCTTAAAAGAGGAGTTGAGGGCTGCCTCATTAGCCAATCAGAGCCCAATATTCTGGACGGAGTGTATTTAAGAACGGCATCATCAATTTTAGACTTTTTGCCACAATGAAAATTGTTTAAACTCCCACTGCGGCCACTTTAGTAACGACAGAGAGAGGTGTTCTCAACATCTTCTACTGTCTGACCTATCCCTGATAATGAAGCAGTTAAAGGTATGTATAACGCAAAACTATAAATCATCAGGCTATTTTAGGTTATCAGTGTGGAAAACTAAAGGGATAACTCTGTATTTTCTTTACCTGGGCCTGATTTTCCCATGTTTCTGGGGTAAATGATCAGAATCGATGCAGAACTAAGGAAGAACCGCACCTGTCCACGTCAAAGTCTGTCCACTAAAGTTCTTGTTTTTGTCACTGACAGACTCAGATTGTTATTCTCAGTGTCTGACAACATGATGACAGGATTCCTACAGAGACAGAGCTTTTTTATTAAAGAGTCAGATCTTTAGCTTAACCAGGAATCATCTCTATATATCACTACCAGACTCCATTCACAAAAACAGGGATTTAACTGGGAGCTGCTGGAATACCACTGCCTCCATCTATTAGTGTGTCTATGCTACTGTGTGTAATTTTTACTCATATAAAGTATCTGATTACTTCTTCCAGCACTGAAAGTCACACAGTAACACAGACACACTAACAGATGGAGGCAGTGGTATTCCAGCAGCTCCCAGTTAAATCCCTGTTTTTGTGAATGGAGTCTGGTAGAGATATATAGAGATGTTTGATTAAACTAAAAGAATCTGACCTTTAATAAAAAACACCTAAACATTTTGTCCCTGTCACCGCGAATCATCATCATGTTGTCAGACACTGAGAATAACAATCTGAGTCTGTCAGTGACAAAAACAAGAACTTTAGTGGACGGACTTTGACGTGGACAGGTGCCGTTCTTCCTTAGTTCTGCATTGATTCTGATCATTTACACCCAGAAACATGGGGGGAAAAAAAGTTATCCTTCAGCATCTATAAGCATCTTTTACAGATCTGCAGCTGACAAGACAACATCAACATCTGCACTATGAACAAGAAGGAGGTGTGAGAAAACAAACAACAACAACAAAACAACAACATGATTCATTCCTTAGTGCTTTCTATTGTCTACTTGTTTTTTTTGTTGTTGATTGTTTTTTTTTTTCTTCCATTTTTCAAACTTTTTTAATTCTATCTCTAATTCTATCCCTACTCTACTCTAATTTTATTCAGGTTTTATTGCCAAGCATTTTGAAATGTTTTCCACAGAGTCAATAAACAAACAGGTTATAAGAATATTAAATAAAACATAACGACACAAACAGCAGCAGTAACAGCAGGAACTGATCTTTGAGTTGAACTAAGTAAGAAACGAGCTGTTCGACCCTCAGATGAAATGTGTTCTACTCTGGATTTCTACTTCAACAACCTTCTGATTGACTTTCTTTTTAAAGAAGAACTGTGACTTTAAATCTGTTTCCTATCTGAAATTAAAGTGAATTTTTTTTATCCCTTTAGATGTTTTAGAGCAGAACTCTTCCCTTCTTATTTTAAGAGCGGCTACATTTTATGTTTTGCTCGCAAATAAAGCTTCGTGATAATGTCTGACTTTCAGCTTCTGTCTTTTTAAAGCCAGAACAAAAAGACAGGAGCAGAGAGCAGAGCCAGGACGGAGGAGCTCAGTGTCACTGCACCGCCACCAACTCTCGGTCCCGGAGGAGGCGTTGGTTTAACACCTGCAACACAAACAACAAAAACCTGCTTCAGCTTCTTTTTTTACACAAGTTCAGACTCTGCACTCACAGTCCCTGGTGCGTTCAAAGACTCTGTGACATCTGTTAGTTTGAAACTTGGAGGAAAGGTTTGATTTGAATATCAAAATCACAAGGAGCTGCATGACCAGCTACAGCACACACACAACTACAATTCACAGTTATCACAACACATAAACTCACATTAGCCACATTTATAGGAAACACACCAGGTTAAAACTGATCTGTTATGTTGCTCAGTGTCACAGTTTGGTCTTAAAGCAACAAAATGATAAGACCAGTGTCATGTTTCTGAGCTGCAGATCATCAGATTATTCTCTCTTTTAAGTGAAAACATTTAGAGATGAAAATAATCTTTGGTTGCAGCCCAAAATAAAACTGTTGATGCAGAACATAATCACAGGCAGATTGAGGAGATTAATGGATTGAGATCAGATGTTTGTTGAGCAGCAACAATCTTTAGAACTCCGGTCAGATCTTTTCAGAATAAAAGCTTGAAATCACTAAAGAGGAAACTGTTGCTGCCAGTGTCTAAAAATAATGGAGCTCTATTAAAACCAGATGATATAAAGTTTAATAAACAAGAGTTTACTATCCTCATTCTGAACTTTAGACCCAGAAATCAATGGTCAATGGACTCGATGCCAGACTGATTTAAAGTAGAGACTGACGATGTGTTCCAGGTCTCTGTTTGTGTGTGGTCTTGTTCACATAGCTGTGGATGGTGAAAGCTTAATGCCTCCAGCAGCTGTGAGCGAGGACAGTCTCAGGTCCAGGACCAGGACCAGGACTGAGCAGCAGAGGGCAGCGTCATGCCACAGAGACGAGTGAACGTGAAGACAGTCACACTCTGCTGAGAGGCGTCGTCACATATGAAACAATCAGATCAGAGACGACTCCGCCGCCGAGGGGGAAACACTGCAGAGCACTTCACCGAGTGTGAAACAGGAGGAGGATCATGGGATACGACTGAGAGCCAGATCAGGGACTACACAGATCCTGAGGTAAGATGATTTTCTCCTGATCAAACACTGGAGCTAAACATTCAACCCTGACTAACAGCAGTAAAACTCAGAGTGAGTGGACCCTGCTGCTGGAATAACAACGATGGTTACACAAAGACCTCATCAGTCACAGTTCAGCTCTTACTGACTCTTTACTAACTGTTCCACATCTGTTGTGGTTCGAACAACTAACCATTATTGATGTTTGGGATTTCTGTGGCAATGCTGATAAAACCACGACGACCATGTTAATTAGTTTATTAGTGTGTGAATGTGTTCTGAGAGAAACTACATCTCACCAGTTCCTCGTTGAGCTCAGGGCTCAAATCTCTCCACACCATTTCCCCTCGAGCATGATGGGAAATAACCTGAGGTCAGAGAAACACAGGAAAACTGGGAGAAACTGCTCTTTTTTAAAACTAACTTGGACTAGAGTTCAATAAGGTTTCCTGTCCAACACTGGAAGGAATGAAGTCGAGAAAGTTGAACATTAAAATGAGATGGGGCAGCTGCAGAGTGAATTACACTCAGTTTCCTGTTCTGACCTTGGACCTTTTTATACGACCTCTGTACGAGTCTGATTGAGTCACGAACAGGAACTCTGTTGTGTCCAAGTGCATGCGGATCTGCCACTGTGCGTCCTGCTGCAAGGAATCCTGGGATGTCATTCTGTCCTCTCCTTCGGTAAAGGAAGGTCCAGCGTCTCCTCTGCTACAGGAGATAAGACGTGGCTGACACTCTGATACTTCAGGGTCGGTCTGAGATGAAAAGACCATTGGCTGGGGCGCCCCCATAGCCGAATGGTTGGGGCGCGTACCACATGGGCCTAAGCGCCCTGAGCAGCTGGTCCCCGGATTGACTCCCGGTCTGGCCGGATCTTTACTGCGTGTCATTCCCCCACTCTCTCCCTGTTTCCTGTCTCCTCTCCACTGTCCTGTCAAATAAAGGTGAAAAAGCCAAAAAAAATATATATTTAAAAAAAAGAAAAGACCATTGGACTGCAGAGTGAAGGTTTGCTCCAGGTTTCAAATATCTTCATGACATACACGTCTCCAGCTCTGCTCGGCTTCATAGTTTACTCTCACCGTCTGCAGCACAGAAACTCTGCTCCTCATCACACTCACGTCTGTGGTTTTGCTTCAGGGCATGAAACAAACCGTGTTGAGTTGCCACATTCTGCAGAAAGTTGCGTCGTGCCTGAACCACTTCCTGAGCGCAGCAGCTTCTCCTCTGAGGTCAATGTCCTGCTCTGGCATCTTGGCACTGTTTTGATGAAAGTCTAGATTGTGCACTACAGTTTGCTGATGAGCCGCTGATTTCCTGAGATGAAACCTTTTGGTGTAAAATCGGTGCCTGTATTATCGTGAACGATACGATGTGGCAGCGTTTTCCACAAGTGCATTCAACGCGCATTCAGCTTGAATTTCCTTTTTGAAGAAAAACAAGTCATTGCCATTGTTTTCATCTGCTCAGGTTTAAACAGAGCTGGTTAAAGTCAGTGAAACACTGCATCATACAGATGTTTCTGAGGACGTGGAGAGCAGCTGTGATTCCTGAATATCCAGACATCTGACGACTACAATCCTTTATCTGGTTTAAGATCAGAGTGAGGACGTCAGAAAAAGAGACACTGACTTGAAACAGAGAGAAAGCAGTCGACTGAAAATGTTTTCATGCCTGACTAAGAGGCGACGCTGATGGAAAACCCTAAGCTTTAAACAAACAAATTCAGCTGAATTTCAAACGAGTGTTGTTTGTATTCACAATCTGAGCACCAACAGTTTGATGAAGACCAAGTTAAAATGATGGATTTTATTTATTCAACTCGTCCCAGACGAATAATTCTCTCTCTTTTAATCACTTAACTTCTTCTATGATCAGTTTAATGTGAAGCTGCACACTGACGCTGCAGCTCGTGTTAAAACATGTAAGAGGACTACAAACCTGCGACGGTCAGCTGGACTCTCTGCTGGAAGTCCACCTTGGGGATGTGGCACTCGTAGATACCACTGTCTGACTCTTTGGGCTTTTCTCCAGGACGACGTGTGTTTCGCCTTGTACACATCAGAAAACTCTTCACCGACCTTTGAACACTGGGTCCTCAGGTTATCACGCCCCGACTCCTGTTGATGATGTCCAGTACTTATCTGTCGCCTTTTGTTCCCTCCATAGTGGACGGTGTATTGGTCAGGTAGAGGGTCTTCTCTGTAGATGCAGGGCAGCAGGACGCTGTCGCTGATAAAACCCTCGACCTTCACCTGGCAGCTCACTGTGAGACAGAAAACACAGTTCATTAATATTCACTGTGATCAAAACACAAACCAGCCTCTACCCACTATCACCTCTACAATAATTCCAATGTGCCTGTGCTAACATGTACCTGTACAAATGGAAAATAAAGTCTCTAATCCTCTCTCACACTCACTATTACTACCAGACTCCATTGACAAAAACAGTGATTTTACTGGGAGCTGCTGCAATACCACTGCCTCCATCTGTTAGTGTGTCTGTGTTACTGTGTGACTTTCAGTGGTGGAAGAAGTAATCAGATACTTTATATGAATAAAAGTACCACACAATGACACAAACACACTAACAGATGGAGGCAGTGGTATTCCAGCAGCTCCCAGTAAAATCACTGTTTTTGTCAATGGAGTCTGGTAGTGATATATAGAGATGTTTCTGGTTATTACTCTTTAATAAAAAGCTCTGTCTCTGTAGGAATCATATCATAATGTTGTCACACACTGATGATAACAATCTGAGACAAGAAATAAAACCAGTATCAGCAGATAATCAATAATAAAGGACTAACGACAGAATTGATTTTTAGAGTCTGAAATCAAACTTGTGCTCCTGTTTCTGAATCCACTGTGAAATGTTTTTTCCTTCCTCTGTTACAGATCTAAAGATGAGTCACCTCAATCTATTCCCTCAATGGAAAATATAAATTCAACCCGCCCACACCACTTCCCTCAAAAGAGGTGTTCAGGAGGACATTCTTATGTGATGACGGAGCAAAGTGGCACATCCCAGGTCTCACATCAACCATGCAGAGTTACTATGTGGCTAAATTTGTTGACACATTATCCATTGGAGCTGCAGGAGGAGGAAGGTTGTTTGTGGGAACGTTTAATGACGATGAGTAACCAGGCTTTGTGTTGGACGTGGAGGAGGGCACGTGCACAAACTGATGCTCCACGTGATCACAGCTTTACAGACGATTCACAAAGACATATCATCCATTTCTCTTGGCACTAATTATTAAAAACAACGTAGATTTTGGACCTGGGTCTCATTTCCTACATTTAGTTCAGTGTTGAGCAACACCAGAGAACCAAACAACCAACAGCTGCTGCTGTAATCCAGCTGTTCAGTGACAGCTGTAAGAGATACAGCTTTTTATCAAAGAGCCACATTGTTTTAGTTTAAGTAGAAACTGTTCACTGATCACTACCAGACTCCTTAAACAAAAACACTAATTTAACCAGGAGCTGCTGGAATACCACTGCCCCATCTGTTAGTGTGTTTGTGTTACTGTGTGGTGCTTTTTACCAGTAGCATTTGATTATCTACCACTGAAAGTCACACAGTAACACAAACACACTAATAGATGGAGACAGTGGTATTCCATAGTTCCCAGTAAAATCCCTGTTTTTGTGAATGGAGTCTGGTAGAGATATATAGAGATGTTTCTGATTAAACTAAAAGAATCTGACTCTTTAATAAAAAAACACTCCAAACATTTTTGTCCCTGTCAATCATTTACACCCACACACATGAAAATCAGACCCAGGTTCACCTGTCCTGACCTCTGTCTTTACCTGAACGCCCACTTACATGTTTACATCTCCCCGCACCTTATCGACGTCGAGGCCTTTGTGTGCAGACGGGAACAGGAGCAGCTGCAGATAAACTCAATCACAGCGGCTGAATAAAGGAATGTACTAACTCTGCTCTGCTTCATTTCCCTTTGATGTGAATGAAGTTAGTGTGAAGACAAACAACACTGTGTCCTCTGAGAGGAGGAACTGAGAGAAGCCAAAAAAACAAGAAGGAAGAGGAAGGTCTGTGTTTCAGACGACGTCCTCCACTCGTCTTTAAGGCGACGCCTGAGACTGAACTCTTGACTGAAGCGAAGGACCGAAGCTTTCACCTTAGAGAGGAGGTGTGACCCTGACCACAGGTACGACACAGGCTTTTAAAAGGTGTGACTGCATGATTAAATAAGAGTTCACTCTCAGTGATTCTGGGCACTGATATCACAGTTCACTCTGTGTTAACATGAAACACAGTTAACACAGAGTGAACTGAACATGTTCTCAAACCATTCAAGGACACTTAAGTTTGTTTGCAAAGAGATTCAGTTTTACAGACGTTTAAGGAAATTTTATAATGTTTCCAGGTGATTTAAGGATATTTCAGGTGATTCAATGACTTTTTTCAGACGCTCCAATGAAATTTAAGGATAATTCAGAGAGTTTTGTGGATGTTTCTGATGATTCAAAGAGATTCAAGGATACCAGGTGGTTTTAAAAGTGCTGGTTGAGATTTGGTACTTTATCCAGAGACGAAGGAGATGAAACCCATCCACTCACCAGTCCACCTTACTCTCACCAGTCCACCTTACAGCCTCAAGCAGGTTTCTACCACGCCTTTCAAACTCTCACCAATCCTGTACATATTAAAGAAAGGCTTTTTGGAGAAGAGCTCAGAGCTAAATGAATGACCAGTTGGAAGCTTAGTGGTGGAGAGACGTTGACGCTATGACCGTAGTAGTTGGTTTATGGCCTAACATTAGCTTTTTACTTCTGGAGATTGATTTAGGCTTCAAACATCAGAACAGTGGTGTTCATCTGTGAAGATTATCTGATCAACTAAACCTGGAAGGATCAGAAACTTTGGTTAGTCACAGTTTGTTTTCTGTGGAGGCTGATGCCAATGTCAGCCTGTGTGTTTCAACCACAAGCCCAGAGGCAGATTAACTCTTAACTCTGATTATGCTCTCTGAGGAATTTGTGTGAAAATGCGTCACTGCAGCGACAGCTGCTGGAGCATGGTCATGTTTTTAACAGACTCTTCTGTTTTTAACCTCTGTCCCATGACGCATTTATATCTAAAGCCACTCACCTGTACTGACGCCATAAATAAGGATGATCCAGAACAATCTGCAGAGAGAGAGAGAGAGAGAGAGAGAGAGAGAGACAGGAGAGTGAATGATCGAAAGCATCTGAACCAGGATCAAAACTGTGCAGGTTCAGCTTCTGCTTTTCTTTCTCTTCTGTAAAATTAAACTGGATTTATTTGGGCTCATGATGGAAATTTTTAGCAACAGATTAATCGATAATCACATCCTCTCTGAACTGTGATCCATAAACACCAATTTAAAAAAGAAAAATCACTTGTCTTAATAATTATGATTAAAAAACAGGAAATCACAAAGAGGAGAATCTGTTTCAAATCCTCAGGTTTAATTCACATGCTGCTGGTTCTGTGATTGTCTTTCACCGCCTGACTTACACTGACCCCACAGAGCTTCTGCAAAATCTCTGTTAAAACAGGAAACGAAAGTAAAAGAAAAGCAGAAATCGACTGAACAACAACAACATGTACAGACAGGTTTGATTCCTAATCTCTGAGCTGTGAGTCAGATTAAGAAGCAGGTATTTCTGCAGACACACCTGCAGCTCTAATAACAGTGCTCAGAGTAACATACAATGACTGATGCATTCATGTGTTCGTCACTGTTCGGCTGCAGCAGGTTCACAAAGGTTGACAGGTGAATTTTTTCACCTGAACTCAACAACAACACACACATTTACCTGTAGATGATTTAACCTCTGAATAAACATCTACAGCCAAGAAACACAACATGTAACCTGTGACTGGTTTAATATTTGACACAAGGTCAACACAACACTGACCTCAGTCAGTCCTTCATATTTACAGAAAGTAAAGGTACATTACACACATTAACACAAACAGGATAAACTGCTGAGAGAAAAACATCAATGATTAACTGATTAATGAAACGTCCACAGCCTCAGAAATAACTTTTATCCCAGTAAAACTACTCTGTATTCAAAGTATTAGCATCAAAATGTACTTCAAGTATCACAGTACAAGTACACATGAAGCAGTAGTGAGTGTGTATTTTAGTTGTGGCTGAGTTAGGACACAGACAGAGTTAATAAAAGCTTCACTCACAGTAGCTTTTATCCATAAAATGAACAAAACCTCTTTAAAGAACCTGTTATTGAAGCTAACCTGAAGCTAATTAGCTACTTAGATAAACTGATCCCAGGCCGCTGGTGTTAGCCCGAGGGAGGTGGTTAGCTAAAACATTCATCTCCTTAACAAGGGCTTTAGTTATAAAAGACAAACTTTATGTTTTAAAGTGTTTTAGTTTGTTGGATGACGTGTGATTTCTGGGAAAGCAGCCAGCTAGTTAGCCAAAGTTAGCTTAAAACAACTCTACGTCACTCAGTTATCTTCGGCTCACGTGACGATTTTAGGACGTTTCATCACCAACTGACCTCCCGAAGTGTCTCATCTCTGTTCTTTACACCTCTCAGATGTATTTTAACGTTGTTTTTAAATCGAGTTAAAAGTCATCTCCCACTTTCGCTTCCTCTTCTTCTTGAGTTTCCGGTTGAGACGGGCACTGCTGCCACCTGCTGGCGACCACTGCAGTCCGCAGCGATGAACTCAGGGTCCGTCTCCACGACCTCTGGCTGATCCTCGGTGGGATTCAGCCGGTCCTTCTTTGTGGCGGTCTTTCCTCTCTCCTCCATCTGCTGTTTTCATGCCAGAGATCATTGTTCACACGCCCACAGAGCCTCAGCCTCAGCTTGGGCATAACTCGACTCTGTTCAGTAAAGTAGTGATATCATCTCTGGATTCTTCCTCTCTGAAGCTGCCTTGTTCCCTTCTACCCCACAAAGAGTTAAACCAGCAGCTCTGGTGCCAGGTCTGTTCAGGCTCCTGACTCAACTGGGCCTCACCTCCTCAGTTCACTGGATTGTCCAAATTATAATTATTCTGCTGTAAAGGTCAACACCCCCTCAGTCAGCTGTTTGTATTTCATCGCCTCTAAATTTGTAAAGTAATAAGCAAATCCTGATCTTCCAGCTCGGGTGTTGGCGCCTGTAGATGTCTGCAGATAATTTTCCCATTTTCTCTTTATGCTTTCTCCCAGTAAGTGACCACAGGCAGCGAAGGCAGCACCTCCCCCACCTTCTTTCCACATACTTATTTATGAGGAAAATCAAACAATTCTCCTTCCTCTGGGTCTAATTTCACTGCATTCCTCCTGCGGTTTCTCCTTATTTCATTCATGTACTACCAGTTTGAATTCCCAGTGGAGTTCCTCCCATCCGTTAGTAAACCTGGAAGTGGGAGGAGGCAGACTTCACTGCAACATGTTCTCAGTACCTTCCTCCTCCTCCTCATCTTCTTTTTCTTTGTTGTGTTTTATTGTCAGACGTGGTGACTCTCATTTTACAGACATTAACTTTTATTACATAACATACATATATCAAACTGAACGTTTTAGATGCTGATAAACAATGAACCTTCTGAAAGACTTTACAAAGAACTCTGAAAACACATTGTGCCAAACAACACATCTAGTTATCACTGAAGGGACAGATATTATCTCTCACTTTGAATATATGGAAAACAGCCTGCACAAAATAGTTTTTATGAGCTACATTTCATATTTATCTTTTAATGTGTTTCTAATGAAATTTGATTCTTACTTCGAGACTCAACATGTGACCTAAAAAGTGTCTGTTTGTGGTTGAGATCTATTCATAAATGTTTTCTCAGATATCATGTATGATGAACTGACCGTGCATTCTTATGAATAAAAAGAAAAGACATGGTGTATTTCTGTTACTGGTTGTGTCAGATTTGTTATGTTTTCATTAAGGTATCAAAAATAAACTCCTGTTGAAGGTTTAAAATGTTTTATTTTCTGTGTGGGGACTTGGATTAATTTGTGGTTTCAGGTTCTGTTTGCTTCCACCAAACTTCAGCCAAAGTTTTAGTCATTTTGGCCCAAACCTGAAACTGTGGTTTTATGTCTTCCTGTTGAGAAATCAGGATTTCATCACATTTTAGTAGTTTTCAAGTCCTCATGTAGTTCCTCAGCAGGGACCTGGTGTTACAGCAGATTATCTTTACCTATTTATTTTTATGTTCAATTCATGAAATCTTGTTTAGCTATGCATTAAAATGCAAGAATACAAAGAAAGTGCACTTAATAATAGACAAAAAGTACAGTGTACACAAATATATATTTTAAATATATTTTATTATTATATTATTTTAAATATCATCAATATGCTAGCTGAATGGATGGGCCCTACTTGGGCAGCTTTTGGACACGTCATTACAGATCATAGGTTTCCTGCAGATTTGTTATTGCAGTGGTGAACTATGATCAGAGGTGTAGCACAAAATTCTGAATCCTACACATTAACAGTCTTTGTGTGCCCCCTCCAGGATTTATACTAGTCTCTTAAGAACTGAAAAAATGCAAACTTGGACCAGCCCACATGGAGAAGACCCTGTCGTCACATCTGCTATTTCGTTCACAAAGAAACTCCGACAGGGTGACAGAGTTTACTGTAATTGAAGAACAAACAGCTCTGCACATATTACTGTGGTGCTCTGTGGCTTGATTGATAAACGGACACAATAAAAGTCTAAAAATACTGAGATCAATGTTAAAAAAAATACAAAAAATGCTAAGCTGATCTAAGTTATTATTTCAGATCAGAACTTTGGGAACATTTACAGAAAATACAACTTTATATTAAACTTATTTACTTTGATCACTTTGGTTTAAATGTTCTTTTATCTTACTGAGTTTCTACCTCCCAGATAAATATTTGGTTATACATTCAGTTGACGTAGACAGTGCACATGTGGACTTATTTCCACAAAATTAGTCAGATTACATTTTATTTCCCAACACAAAGTCAGTAAGTTGCTTCAAAGTTTTCTTCAAACAGCCAGCAGCAACTCCTGCTGGACAAAATCTGAATTTTTTATCTGTCATCTACTTTGTCTTTTCGCTTGAAAGTTGTGAAATGCCAATAAGATAGTAGTCGAGATATAAAGGGAAAATTGTTAATAGCAGCAGAGAGGATTTGTTGTTATCACCCACTACAGCTGATTCTGGCATTGAGAGGAGGAAGGAGTTGTTTTTTTTTTAATTAACAGATTTAGTACATTAATACATCTGAAAATGTGTGTGAGTGACAGAGATAGACATAAACAGACTGAACTATCAGACTCTGCTACACTGAACACAGAGACACTGAGGAACCATATGGCCAGAGCCTAAAACCAAACCCAGGATACAGAGGTTCAGTGAATGTGGTGTTGAAGGTGTGGAGGTGGATCAGAGACTCAGAGGTGACTTTGTAAAAGGACAGAGAGCCAGCAGGACAGTCCACATACACTGCTACTCTGTGAGAGAGAGAGAATGAGGAGATAGTTGTTTCTCTGTTATTGTGATAGACAGAGTAACCCTGAGGATTAGCGCATCTCAGACTCCAGGACTGATTGTTTCTTCCAAACCGACATTCATCACTCTCTCCTTTCCTTCTGATTCTTCTGTAACTCACTGAGATATGAACAGCTCCACTCCACTCGACCTCCCAGTAACAGCGACCAGTCAGACCAGTTCTACACAGCAGCTGAGGACACTGATCAAATCTGTCTGGATGATCAGGATATGACTGATTCTCCTCCACACATGTCACCTTCCTGTTGTTGTCAGACAGTTTGATCCATCTGTTCACTGTGTTTGTGTCGATTGTGAGTTGACAGGAATCTGATGGAGAGAACAAGACACAATACAGCTGCAGTTATTGATCGACCATCTGATCATTGATTGACAGTTTGATGATGACTCATGACATCAGTGATGTGAATGAGTGATGTGACAGTTTGAAGCTGCTTTGTTTTCAGGAATCACATTAAAAACACACACTTACACCTTCCTCAGACCTGTGTCAACCATCGGACTTCCACCAGGCTCCACCCTTGAAAGGAGTGAGGTGGGGGTCAGACCAGCACATTCTTTCACATGCTAACATGGACATTATGTATATTTCAGTACACAGACTGTTGGATTATTCCCTTGTTGTTGTTGAAGTCAAAGCTCTTGTGTAGAGATTCGTCATCAGCGACAGAGAAAAATGTTTCCAGCTCTTCCTCTTATCAGACATTGTCTGTGTGGCTGCAGTGCAGGCTTCCATACCTGAGAGAGTGTCCAGTCTCCAGTCTGATCCTTCAGTCCAGCAGACAGCAGCTTCACCTGAGTCTCCTGGATGATTGTAGCCACAGTCCAGCGCCTCAGATGGGAGGGGTTGGATTCAGAGCTGAGACCAGAGAAGCACAGCCTTTCTCTCTAATCAGACAGCCTGACAGACTGAAAACACACACAACACACATCAAAATGTGGTATATTTTTTGTTGGTCAGCCTTTTTTTTTGTTTGGGTTCATTTTGATCAAAGCAAATTGTAGAAATGAATGAAACATCCTTTCAAAACTATTTCTCTGCATCCAGAAAGTGTGTCTGTGTAGATTCTCAGTCATCCAGGTCATGATAGTCTCAAGTGCGAGAGTTGAAGGCAACTGGAATTCTTTAGGTTTCTTGAAAACGTTTCACCTCTCATCTGAAAGGCTTCCTCAATTCTAAAAACTGGTTGGGGAATCCCAGGTATTTAAACTCTTGGAGGTGGTGCTAAGAGTCACTAGGATCACAGGTTGAGGTCTGAATGGGGGTTACGTTGACTGTGTTAGAGATCTGTATACATCAATGTGTTCAGCTAGTGATGAAGACCTGAACACTCTTCCAGAAGCGACAAGACGTACAACTTTCTCTCGAGAAAAAGGATGGTATGATGCCCTGAAACAGAAGCTGAAGTCTGAATGGCAATATAAAGAAAACAGGGAAATCACCTGGTGTACATGTGTAGATGGCTTCCCAGTCAAGTACTATAAGAACTATGCAGATATTCTTTGTCCATTTCTTACAGATGTTCTCCAGGAAGCATTTCAATACAGCTCACTCCAAGAAAGTTTTAAGGAAGCCATTATATCACTGATACCAAAAAAAAAAAGACAAGGATTCAACGGACCCAGCTAATTATAGACCTGTAAGCCTAATAAATGTTGATTGCAAAATACTGTCCAAGACATTAGCATTAAGACTAGATCAGGTCCTACATAAAAGTATTCACAAAGATCAAGTAGAATTTTTAATACATAGATCTTCAGCTGATAACATGAGGAGACTGTTGTATTTAATCTGGATGAATAGAACCAACCCTCACCCTATTTCAGCCATATCACTTGGTGCTTAAAAAGCTTTTGATAGGGTGGAATGGGGCCTTTTATTTGCAACTCTCTCAAAATTTGGGTTTGGGGAGGGTTTTTGCAGATGGATAAGAGTCTTATACTTGGGTCCTAAAGCTGCAGTCTTTACCAACTTGATAATATCTCTTTTAATATAACTAGGTCAACTAGACAGGGGTGCAGTCTAAGCCCGCTGTTGTTTACAATTTTCTTAGGACCTTTAGCTACATTGATTAGAGCAGAATTAAGAATAAAGGGAGTCATTGGAGGTGATAGGGCGCATAAGCTATTTCTTTATGCAGATGATATTTTAGTACTAAGTCAGGATCCAGCCAGTTCTGTGTCAGTATTGCTAGAAACTATTGAAACATATTCTAAAATCTCTGGTTATTGTATTAACTGGCACAGATCAGAAGCCATGCCAGTGTCTCAAACTTGTTCACATAATCAGCTATCTGCATTTAATTTCAAATGGTTATCAAAGGGAATGAAATATCTAGGGATAGAATTAGATCCAAATATAAGGGAAATTATGTCAACTGATGTGGAAAAAGTATTAAACAAAATTAAAGCTAATTTGGATAATTGGAGTAAACTACACCTGACATTATGGGTCAAAGTAAATACAATAAAAATGGTTGTGACACCACAAATAAATTACCTAACTGGGATGATACCTATGTGCTTTCCAAAACAACTATTAGTAAGATATGACAGAATGATAAAACAGTTTCTTTGGAATGGGAAAAAGCCTTGAATTCGTATAGATAAATTATGTGAGTCAAAGAAGAGAAGGGTTTTATAATTGCCAAACATAAAATATTATAGTATTTCCTTTGAGATGTCCAAGCTTAGGGAACACTGGGACGAAACAGATGTTAGTCTGGATTGGGTCCTGATTGAATAGCAACTTACCTCCCCCTTAAACCCATTGAGGTTCTCGCCCAAATAGTTAAAAATGAGAAAAGTAAGGTGATCATTCCTATCCTGGAACATTTGAAAATGGTTTGGCAGGAGGTACACAAGAGATGAAAAATTTCTCAGTACACTCAAAAATATGCATCCATATGGCATAATCCATAAGATAGACAAACAGACCATCTATTGGGCTCAGTGGCTAAGAAAAGGCATCAGAATAGATGATCTATTTGAAAACGGCAATTTCCTTTCATGTAACAGAAAAAAATCAATATAGAGGACAGAGGCCATTTTTGGAAGTACTTACAGATTAGACACTGTTTTAAAGAGATTGTTCCCTTCAGTGAAGACAGAAATGCAGTTGAATGCTACCTACAACTACCTAAAATGCACCAAAAGGCATCAAAATGGTATGAGATGTGTCCTTGGACAAACAGTAATGGTTGCAGTAATCTCAAGTTGATATGGGAAAAGGATGTCTTGTACAATGGATGAAAAAACATGGGGAGGGATTCTTTCCAACACTGAAGAATACATTTCGTCCCAGTGTTCCATAAGAGAAGCCAGAGGCAAATGTATTCAATGTAAAATAATTAATAGATATTATTTCACTCCACCAAGGCTTCATAGAATGAGTTGACTTAACAATTATTTATGTTGGAAATGTGGGGAAAAAAATGGCACATTTATCCATGCGATGTGGGAATGTTCTAAGGTTCTCCCTCTGTGGGAAAATGTTTTAAATTATATGGTTAAAAAAATCTATTTTTAGAATATTAAAAACTGGCCTAGTGACCTGTGCACAGACAATTCTGAGGTGTGGGATGGAACCTCCACGATGAATATGTGGAGAATTCAGATGGAAAATGTTGCATATGAAAAAATGTTGGGGAGATTGAACTGTCAAAATGAGATGGATAACGCAAATAATGGGACAGTTTTGGTAGACATATGTCAGGAGGAAACAATCAGACCAGGTAAAGATACTGGATTGGAATGTATTGTATGACCCTGAGTAGGGTAGGACTATATATATATACTACATACTGTTAACTGTTTATCCACTGATGTAGATCAGATTTTAAATGATCATCAGTTAAACAGGTTGATGAATCCTGACCTGAGAGTCTCCAGTGAACAGTGTGGACTCTCCAGTCCAACAGACAGAGTCTTCAGTCCTGAATCCTGCAGGTTGTTGTGACTCAGGTCCAGATGTCTCAGACTAGAGGACTGGGAGCTGAGAACTGAGGACAGAGCTTCACAGCTACTCTCTGAGAGCTTACAGCCACTCATTCTGAAGAGGAAATTATGAACAAGACAAAATTGAAATCATCTTTAATATTGTATCTGGACTAAAAAGATTGTAAGACATAACAAGGATCCAAGTTTGTGCTACAGTTCACAGGGTGATGATAAACCTGCATTTTATTTCTGGGACAAAAAAGGCCATATAAAAATTTGCTCAGTGAAACCAAGATATTTCCCTAATATCTGGTGGGGAGTTCCTAAATTTGACTAAATAAATCTTTAAAAACTGCCTTTTTTATTACATTTCACTGAAAAATGACTCTGTATAAATACTGTACAATATATAAGGCTAGAACATAAGAAAAAAACTGATGATTTTTGTTGTGATTTTAAATAGTAACTTGATCTGACCTGAGAGTTTTCAGTGAACAGTGTGGACTCTCCAGTTCAACAGACAGAGTCTTCACTCCTGAATCCTGCAGGTTGTTGTTACTCAGGTCCAGATCTCTCAGACTAGAGGACTGGGAGCTGAGAACTGAGGACAGAGCTTCACAGCTTCTCTCTGAGAGGTTACAGACACTCAGTCTAAAGAGATGATAATGAAGAAGAAGATTACAAATAACATTTGTGTTACACTGTAATCACCTTTAAGTTTGAGACTGGACTAAATGACAAAAAGAGATAACAACAGTCTCTGGATTATGCTAAAGCACACAAGGTGATAAAAGGACTGCATTTTGCCTCTGGGCCAAAAAAATTTTAATAAGAAAATAACAGAAGACTTAAAATTTTCTCAGTTCAAGCAACACCACCTCTGTATTTAAATGGTGTCCAGTGAGGAGTTGGTATATTTGGTGATACGTAATATTGTCGCAGGACTGACTGAAATACTTGTTGATCTGTTTTAAACAGACTCAAAATGTGGGAGT
The DNA here is from genome assembly GCA_033238685.1 of Lates japonicus. Taxonomy (NCBI): domain Eukaryota; kingdom Metazoa; phylum Chordata; class Actinopteri; family Centropomidae; genus Lates; species Lates japonicus. The sequence continues at coordinate 114,004 of BRZM01001358.1, read as the reverse complement.
TTACTATGATTGGAGCGGTAATTAACAAAATACCGATCTGAATCATGTATCCACAACTTGAAGAGTTTTGGTTTAATAGTCAAGGATGAAGTCACAGAGTTAGATTCAATTTCTAATATATATATTTTTAAAACCAATGTATCTGACCTGAGAACTCCAGTGAACAGTGTGGACTCTTCAGTCAACAGACAGAGTCTTCAGTCCTGAATCCTGCAGGTTGTTGTGACTCAGGTCCAGATCTCAGTCTAGAGGACTGGGGCTGGGAACTGAGGACTGAGCTTCTGACACCTCTCTGAGAGGTTACAGCCACTCAGTCTGAAGAGATGATGATAAGGAATTGAAGAAAGGAATTTATTTTCTCTCCTGTTGAAAAGGGCAGCGATGTCTTTATATAGCGATGAATGAATCCAACTATATATGCCCACAAGAGGCTTTGTTAGAAGCTTTGACCACTGGCAGCAGCCTCAGAAGGCCTCCTCTGAAGCAGAGTATTTCTTCAGGTCAAACCGTCCAGATCTTTTCTGATGACAGTAAGATGAAGACCAGAGCTGACCATTGAGCAGAGACGGATTTTATCTGTGGAGGCGATCCTGATCTCAGGGACTGTTGGATCCTCCACTGAAGAGCGATCATTCAGTTCAATTTCAGACAGTGGAACAGGTTGATGCTTTTTCTCTGCAGAGAAAGTCTCTTCAATCTTCTTCTTGATGTACTGGACTGTTTCTGATTGGTCTCTGAACCACTTCCTGTCTGAGTCAGACCTCGTAGGAGGAGTCTGATTGGTCTGCAGTGAAGACCAGGAGGCGGAGGAACAGGTCAGGTGTCCATTTGGACTCTATGAGCTGTCCACAGCTCTCTGGTAGAACTGTGTCTCTGCAGATTCATCTTGTGACTTTAGACTTCTGGGAGATTTGATTGTTCTTCTGACAGATTGACTCCAGAGTTGATGAAGGTCAGATGGACATGAGAGAGCAAAACTCTGACACTCAGATGAATGAAGCAGAACACCTTGTCCACAAGTACAGTCCTCTCTCTATAAGATCTGTGAACACTCTGAGTACACTGAGGGCTGCTCTGATATCGATTGCACTCTCATCGAGTCACAGTTCACATAGAGATCAGGTTTCCTTTCTGCAGCTGCTCCAAGCTGATTTTCCCAGAGACTCAATCCTCTTCCTGGTCTCACAGACTCCAGTGTGGATCTATCTCAGATCCTCCATCCTTTTGATGTTCTTCCAGTTTGGTCTGAACCACCAGGAAGTGGATGGCATCTGGAGTCAGGGTCTTGGGCGGCTCTCCTCCCTCTCTGGTTTTCAACACATCCTCCCAGGGCTGCATAGCAGTGATCCAGCAGAAGACTGGGATGCGCACATGATGTGGAGGCTTGGCTGAGGTCAGTGTGGGAGATGATCCTGCTGGACTGATCTCATCTCTGAACCTCTTTCCTGAAGTACTCCTCCTTCTGTAGATCAGTGAACCCTCTGACCTCTGTCACCATGTCCAACACACTCAGGAGGGATCCCTGGTTGGCTGCTGCAGGTGGGTGTGGTTTATCCAGGCGGGTGAGGGAGGCAGTTTCCTGATGAGGTTTGTCAGCAACCCATCCACTGAGGTGGACTCCTGTAACATCAGTCAGGATCTCAGTGTTGTGGAAGTCAGAGGTAAACACTTTCGTGAACCCGTCAAGATAGACACCACGCTTCAACTGGAACTCTTGAACCTGCAAGATTCCTCGCTCTTTGGTTTCAGTAAAGTGATGAACAAGTTCACAAGCTCAACACTACTTCAGCACATTCAGCTCTGAAAGTGAATGGAAATATGAAGTGTATATCCTGGTTATGCATCTTCAGCCCAGTCCAGAGTGAACTTCTGCTTCAATAAGACTGTTTCCAATGCAGCCCTCCCTTGTCATCACTGTTCTGATTGGTTCATCTCTCTTGAGTGAGGGCTTTCCAAGATATCATACATCTGGTGGATTGTTTTCTGGTCTGTCTGTGGTTTCCTGGATCTTGTTCAATCTGTCTGACCTCATATTATTTCATCGCGGCCTCTCAGTCCCTCCCTCTGTGATGTACAGAGGCTCTGTAGCCAGATCCTGATTCAGAGGTTGGGTTTTCCTGGTTTAGAGATCCTATCAGAAGCGGCACTCGGAACTTCTTTATTGGAGTTGGAGTTAGGTTTAGCTGACAAACTGCAGCATAAGTTTCTAAGAAATACAATGTGTGCCAGTAAGTGATGTACAAAAGACATAGCACCTTTGAATCCCCTGGGCCCAGATATAGACATATTTCCCTCCATGTGTTGGGGCGTCAGTAAGCGTCTCATTTCTCCATGCATATTAAATCTTTGAGAAAATCCTCTTACTGCTCTGCAGACAATTCAATAGCTCTCCTGCTTCATTCTCCTCAGGAAGTTCAGTCATAGTCTTCAGAAACTCCTCCTTTCTGCTGCTCCTCTGCTCTTCATCCTCACCGTCCAACACCTCCTCATCCTCCCTCTGACTCTCTAAGCATTCTGGGTAATCTGGACTCAGAACCTTCTGCATCTTCTTCAGCTCGTTCTTCACAAAAGTGACGATGTTCTCCTCCAGCAGCTGGAACAGAAAACTATATGAATGACTCCATCAAACTAAAATCATGGAGCCAAACATCAGATCCATGTTGGACAGACTGACAATCCACTGGTCTAAAAAGTGCAGCATGGAGATTATTGTCAACACAACAGATGTAAAAGTAGTTGTTGTCCATGTACAGACCATAAATATGGAGTCCAGGTGTGTTTGATGCTGCTGGGCAGACTGACCACTGGGAACCTCTGAGCTCTCCTGGTCCACTCTGTGGAGGAATCATGAAGAATTAGCTCACATTATGTCTGTCCACACAGAGACAGACACAAGGTAAAGGTCCATCAAGTCATATTTGGATGTGAAGAGTGAATCAGACGACTCCCTGTAGTGGTAAAGGTTTACTAGTCCTGCTGATCCCACTGAGAATCAACAGCTCAGTCTGCAGCTGTTTGTAGCTTTCAGCTCAGTGTTTGGCTTCACCACTCACTTTGGTTTAGTCCCAACAGCTCTCACCAACCCTCCATATAGCTCTCCCTCCCTCACTCAACACTGCTGAAGTGCCCTGAAGCAAGGCACCTACAACCTCCAGCTGCTCCAGTGGAGCTGCTCAGTGTCTGCTTGTATCAGACTGGTTGTACTGGGCAGCTCCCAGTATGAACAATGACAATGAAGAAGTAAGTTTCACTGAGTAAATGACAGTTGAAACATGAATCAGGAGCATTGTAAGGGATCAGTTTACTCCATCAGAGGTGTTTGTCAGATGGTGGAACAGCGTCTGAAACACCCACCTCCCTCAGTGATTGGTCAGCTGTGTGGAGGTCAGAAAGTAGGCGGGGTTTCAACTTCTCTCTCAGCTCTTTTTTCATTCTTCACACAAACTATTTCTGTCTCTTTTCATGTGAACGACTGAGGTGGACACTATGAATGTCTTCCAGGAGAGACTGTCTGAACATGGGAGGAGTTATCTCCATATT
>BRZM01001358.1:79673-110359 GCA_033238685.1 Lates japonicus | reverse complement strand
AACAGCTGAGACCTTACCAGCCCAGAACCATCACCTGGCATTTTATTTTATGTAGTAGAGGTTGTTTTATTTGTCTGCTCACTCGAACTATATTTGGACAGTCTTGCTTCATTTTATATATACTTTATTTTGGCCTTTTGCCTTTATTTGATAGAAGCAGTAGAGAGACAGAGGAAAGGGGGAGAGAAAGTACGGGAGTGACACGCGGTAAAGATCTACCCGGATCAGGACTTGAGCCAGGGATCAGCCGCTCGGAGCACAGAGGCCCAGTGGTTTGAATCAGAAGTCACAGTTTCAGGTATTACACTGATTACTGATGTTAAAATAAATTTTAAAGACACATTAACACGACAACTAGAGGACTGAGAACTGACTCATACTAAATACTGTTTCAACATGTCAGCACAGTTAATGTGTAGCACTTTACCTCTTTTCTAACAGAGAACATGGTCTTACAAAATCAATGAGACGACCATTTGACCAGTCACTCTTGAGGGGCACACAGCTGGGTCCAGATCCAGGTTCAGGTTCAGGTCCAGGTCCAGGTTCCTCACACTGATTCATGCTGCTCCATTCACATCACATCAGCTCACTTTCTACCTTCACTGGAGAGGAAACACAAATCATTCATCTGCACATCAGCTCCAAATCATTTCTCTGGAGAAATGTCAGCTTAACTCCCTCCGCTGATTGGCTCTTCTTTCCTCTTTCATATCAGTGTCAGTTGACTTCCTGTTGGAGCAGAGACACGCATTTTGGCCATAACGATTAGTTTGATATAACAGACAGAGTGTGAAGGACCTCAGTCTCAGACTGTCACACTGAGTCCACATGAGTCCACATGAGTCAGTGTAATGACAGAGTCAGGGCTGTTCTCCAGCGGCTGTCCGGCCGAGCTCAGTCCGACTTTAGTGTCTCAGACAGCGGGAGGCGGCTCATCTCCGCTGATTCAAGAGTGGAGGCTCCACCAGTGCTGTGACTCAGTTCAACTACTGATACGACTCATACACACTGTACTCACATGGCGGAGACGAGTCTTTCTGTCCTCCTCCCTTTACACCGACAGCTCTGACTCTGCTACAGTAACAATAGAATAACAGTAGAATCATATCACAGTCACATTAGATTAACTGGAGCGTCAGGTAACGACAGGTGTTCACAGGTAAAACAAAAAACAGCTACATCACCTTCAGACGGAGAAAACAAAGTGCGCCACGATGATCGGTGAAAACGAAACTAAACTTTAAAACAGGAAATGGAGGAGGGAGGGGGAGAGTCAGAAACATGAAGTGAAACATAATCAGAAAAGTTCAGATGTGGTTTGACTTTGTTAAAAGGGTACAAACATTTAAAACAGCATCTAAACTCAGGTTCAATGATGAACAGTCCTGATCTAATATCTCTGACTGGTGATGATGAGGAGAGGTGTCGCCCTCTGGTGGTGAACAGAGTGGCTGAAATCTCCAGTCCCTCATGAACACAAGGTGACATCAGAATTGTTTGAAAAGATAAAAAGACTAAATGTATTTTATTAAATTGGACTAGCCAAGCTGCTTAACCACCACTGGAAGTAGCACAGTGTCTTCTAGCTGAAACTGGACTCCACAGAGGAAACTCTCCTCATCTGCCCCTCAGTGGTCACTGTCAGTAACTACAACTCTCCACATACAGCTGACAGCCAATGCAGAGATTCACACTTTTGACATTTATGGTACTTTCCATGCATTATTTTAGCTCTAGTATTCCATCAGTCTGATGGCTGACTCTCTATATGTAGACACACATTATTAAACTGCTATAAATGCGATGTCAATACTGATATTGATCTTTGGAAACCCCAGCTGATGGAGGAATCATCAAGGTGTTTGCCACTCCAGTGGTCACTAAAGGTCATTACCAACACCATTACATGATATGTGTCAACCAGTTCACACTGATCATCACGATCAATATGTTCTGAGTCAGGTATTGATAATCTGGTGCACTGCACCTGTAAAATGACAGGAAAGGATGGGCTGTTAAATCATACACTGTAAAACTGTCCTCAGTGAGGACAGTGTGAATGTTGTAGATGTACTATAAAAATGCCAAACAAAGTAAGAACTACTATCAGTAAAAGTACACAAGTGTTATCAGCAGCCACTGGATGCACTGTGAATATGAAAAATAGAGTGGAAATCTGCGACACATTGTAAAAATGACAGCTGCAGTTGCAAAACATTTTCTCAAACTTGACAACTTTTTGTTTCAGTAAAATGTAAACTGCTTGTGGTTTTCACTGCTGTAAAACTGTTTTTTTTCTTCTTGGGTTTAACTTTTAAAATTCAGAATCGAGGCTCAACTCTTCAATCTCAGGATTGAAGCAACAATGTCTAAACTTCTAGAGTCATCGACCACCTGGGGCCTCCTGGACAAAGACACTGTAAAACCTAATTTCTTAGAACTTCAGCCTTTCCAACCAAACAAAAACCATCAACACTGAGAGCCTCAGGACCATGTTTCAACAAACTGTGACAGCATTTTAGCTTGAACTGAATCAGCTCAGTCATCCTATGATTTGGAGAAAGACCAAACATCGATATTCACAGTGATGCTTTAATTGTGAAAACACAAAAGAATGACAGTCAGAATTAACCTATGCAGAAGATTAGTATGTTCCAAACAAAAACACTACTGTAATGGTGTATTTCTACTCTAAATGCCCTCATAAATCATCAAAAAGTGAACTGACCAATAATATAATTGTCAATAAATATTCTTAAAAGACCTGAACAGTAACTCAAATAAATGAATAAAGTGATGCTTTAAAACATAATGCATATATATTTTGAATTATTATAACAAAGTGAGGAAAAAAAACAACTACTCTTAACATCCTTAATTTCTGAGATATCTCCAGAAATCAGTGAGTTCAAAGCCAGAGTTCTGAGTATATAATCAATGTAGCATTAGAATATTTGTGACATTAAAATCCTCTGACCATTCTAATGGATGAATTGTTTGACAGCTATACATCTTTAATATGACATTCTGAGTAATATAACATCTCATGTTTACCTTAAACACAGTTTAAACAAAAATTATGTACATTAACAATTTGATTAACAGATTAAAATGTGCCTTAAACTTCCCTCTTGCCTCATGGTCAGCCATGTTTCCTGACAAAGGCTGTGTGGTTCTACTTCTACTCTACTGCTGTCCACTTTAGATGATGTGGGACACTGTGATTGGCTTATAAATCATCAAAGTCTGGGCATCTGGGTGGAGTCAGATGAGAGTAATCAAAGATCTAAACATCTTAGAGAAAAGTTACATCCATTGGTCAAAGGTCAAAGGTTGAATCTGATCTGAACAGATGAAACATAGTAAAAATCAACAACATTTTTTATCCTGCAATAATCCTAACACCCTTCTTTAAAGGGCTGGACTGATTTAATACACTGATCTGAAAACTGAGAAAAGACAAATATTCACAGACATGAACAGACTGAACTCTCTGTTCAACAGAGAGAAAGTTTCTCTGACAGGAGGAGACTCTGCTACACTCAACACAGAGACACTGAGGAACCAGGTCTAAAGAACCCAAACCCAGGATACAGAGGTTCAGTGAATGTGGTGTTGAAGGTGTGGAGGTGGATCAGAGAGTCAGAGGAGACTCAGAAGGACAGAGCCAGTATGATGTAGTCCATATACACTGCTACTCTGTGACAGAGAGAGGAGGAGATATATGTCCTTATGTTATTGTGACAGACAGAGTAACCATCATCAGCAGATCTCAGACTCCAGGACTGATCATTTCTTCCAAACCAACAATCGCCACTCTTTCCTTTCCTTCTGATTCCTCTCTAACTCACTGATACATCAACCCTTCCACTCCACTCGACCTCCCAGTAACAGCGACCAGTCAGACCAGTTCTACACAGCAGCTGAAGACACTGATCAAATCTGTCTGGATGATCAGGATATGACTGATCCTCCTCCACACGTATCATCTTCCTGTTGTCGTCAGACAGTTTGATCTTTGTGTTCACACTGTGTTTGTGTCGATTGTGATTATAGGAAATCTGATGGGAGAGAACAAGCACACACAGCTGCAGTTATTGATCGATCATCTGATCATTGATTGACAGTTTACATGACTCATGACATCAGTGATGTGAATGAGTGATGACAGTTTGTGTCAGCTTTGTTTTCAGGAATCACATTAAAACACACACTTTATTATTTCCTTCAGACCTGGTCTCAACCATCGGACCCACCACAGGCTCCACCCTGAAAGGAGGAGGGGCTGACCAGTACATTCTCTCTTTCAGCATGCTAACATGGACACATATTCTCATACAGACTGTTGGATTATTCTCTTGTTGTTGTTGAAGTCAAAGCTCTTGTGTAGAGATTCATCATCAGCTGTGACAGAGAAATGTTTCCAGCTCTCTTCCCCATCAGACATTGTCTGTGGCTGCAGCAGGCCCTCCATACCTGAGAGTGTCCAGTCTCCAGTCTGATCCTTCCAGTCCAGCAGACAGCAGTCACCCCGAGTCTCCTGGATACTTGTAGCTCAGGTCCAGCTCCTCTCAGATGGGAGGTTGATCTCAGAGCTGAGACCAGAGTAGTACAGCCTTCCTCTGCAGGATCAGACAGCTTGACAGCCCGGAAAAACACACAACACACAGAACCCTCCTGTCAACACTTCGTTTTGTCGAGCGGTTTCAGTTTGTCTAGCTTCAATGTGTTTGAGTCAAATCTATGAAAATATCTTCAACATCATCGTGGAATTAAATCATTCAACAACTAAAGAAAACCAGAGAAAAAAGATGAAACTCCTGAAAGTAATTTCTGAGTTCAGAAAAAGTCCTGTTGAACTTTAGTAAAATGTTCTTTACAATCAGTACATAGTTAACTGTTTATCCATCATGTAGATCAGATTTTAAATGATCATCAGTTAAACAGGCTTGATGAATCCTGACCTGAGAGTCTCCAGTATCAGTGTGGACTCTTCAGTCCAACAGACAGAGTCTTCAGTCCTGGAACTTCCAGGCTGTTGCCAATTGAATTAGATTCAGACTAGAGACTGAGGCTGAGAATTGAGGGATGGCCTCAGTCTAGAGATGAGGGAATGGACACCTCCACAGGTGACAGTAGTACACTGAGAAGAGCCAGCGGAATGAAATCAACGGCTCAGGCAGGCCCATCCAGCACACACTCCACAGAGACTGAACTCAGGGACTGTTGGATCTCCTCCACCAGTAAAATCCATCATTCTGCCCATTCAGACAGTGGGAACAGGTTGATGCTTTTCTCTGCAGAGGGAGTCTCTCTTCAATCTTCTTCTTGATGTACTGGACTGTTTCCTGATTGGTCTCTGAACCACTTCCTGTCTGAGTCAGCAGACCTCGTAGGAGAGTCTGATTGGTCTGCAGTGAAAGACCCAGGAGGAAGCGGAGGAACAGGTCCAGGTGTCCATTTGGACTCAGAAGGCCTTGTCCACAGCCTCTGGTAGAACTGTGTCTCTGCAGATTCATCTTTTCTTGTTTCAGACTTCTGGGAGGTTGATTGTTCTTCTGACAGCAGATTGACTCCAGAGTTGATGAAGGTCAGATGGACATGAAGAGCAGCCAGAAACTCCTGAACACTCAGATGGACGGGCAGAACACCTTGTCCTGGTACAGTCCTCTCTCCTCTATAAAGATCTGTGTGAACACCTGAGTACACTGAGGTTGCCTGATATCATGGGCCACTCTGTCAGGGTCTGGATTCATAGAAGATCAGGTTTTCCTGCAGCTGCTCAAAAGCCAGTTTTCCCAGACCTCCAATCATCTTCCTGGTCTCTTGACTCCAGTGTGATCTGTCTCAGATCCTCCATCATACTTGATGTTCTTCAGTTTGGTCTGAACCACAGGAAGTGATGTACATCTGAGTCAGGTCTTGGCAGCTCTCTCCCTCTGTTTTCAACACATCCTCCAGAACTGTAGCAGTGATCCAGCAGAAGACTGGGATAAGGCGATGTGGAGGCTTCAGGAGGTCTTGATGTGGGAGATGATCCTGCTGGACTGATCCTCATCTCTCGAACCTCTTCCGAAGTACTCCTCCTCTGTGGTCAGTGGAACCTCTGACCTCTGTCATGTCAACACACTCAGGAGGGAGACCTGATTGGCTGCTGCAGGTCGGGTGGTTATCCAGAGGCGAGCAGGGAAGCAGTTTCCGATGAGGTTTGTCAGCAGCACGCCCACTGAGGTGACTTCTGTAACATCAGTCACATCTCTGTGTTGTGGAAGTCCAGAGGAAGTCGACACTATCCAGGACCAAAGATGAACACAACTTGGAACTTCTTCAAACCTGCAGATTCCTGCTTCTTTGGTTTCAGTAAAGAAGTGATGAAATGTTCCACCAAGCTCAACTTTTTCTTCAGCACATTCAGCTCTGAAAGTGAATGGAAATGAAGGTATGTCCGGTTGTCTGTCTTCGCCCAGTCCAGAGTGAACTTCGTGTTAAGACTGTTTTCCAATGCCAGCCACTCCCTTGTCATCACTGTTCTGATTGGTTCATTTCTTCCAGGTGAGGCTTTAAAGATGCCCTTGTCTGATAGCGTTTCTGGTCTGTCTGGTTTCCTGATGCTGTTTCAATCTGTCTGACCTCATATTCATCACTGACCTCTCCAGTCCCTCCCTCTGTGATGTAGAGCCTGTGTAGATCTGATCCAGAAGGGTTGCTTCCGCCGAGATCCCCCAACAAACACTCGGAACTTCTTCTTCAGGTTAGATTTAAGGTTGTGTTGGCACATAGCAGGAGATCCTGAAAGAACACAAAACATATTTTCTTAAAGTAGCTATATCTGACTTTTTTAATCACAAGAAGGTCAAGTGAGTTTCAAAACAAATTCTGTGTTAGCTACTACTTAGTGCCCCTGCTCCCTAACTAATGCACATAAGAACATATTTCCCTCCATGTGTTGAGACGTCAGTAAACGTCTCATTTCTCCATCATGTTAAATCTTTAGAGAAATCCTCTTACTGCTCTGCAGACAGTCAGCCAGCTCCTCCTGCTTCATCTCCCCAGGAAGTTCAGTGACTAGAAACTCCTCTCCTGCTGCTCCTCCTCTGCTCTTCATCCTCACCGGGCCCAACACCTCTCATCCTCCCTCTGACTCTAAGCATTCTGGGTAATCTGACTAGAACCTTCAAAATCTTCAGCTCCTTCTTCACAAAAGTGACGATGTTCTCTCCAGCAGCTGGAACAGAAAACTATATGAATGACTCCATCAAACTAAAAATCATGGAGCCAAACATCAGATCCATGTTGGACACACTGATGCAATCCACTGGCTCAAAAGTGCAGCATGGAGATTATTGTCAACACAATAGATGTAAAAGAAGTTGTTGTCCATGTACAGACCATAAATATGGAGTCCAGGTGTGTTTGATGCCACAAGCAGACTGACCACTGGGAACCTCTGAGCCTCCTGGTCCACTCTGTGGAGGAACTGTTGAAGAATTAGTCACATTTATGTCTGTCCACACAGAGACAAACACAGCTAAAGGTCCATCAAGTCATATTTGGATGTGAAGAGGAATCAGACGACTCCCCGTAGTGGTAAAGGTTTACTAGTCCTGCTGATCCCACTGAGAATCAACAGCTCAGTCTGCAGCTGTTTGTAGCTTTCAGCTCAGTGTTTGGCTTCACCACTCACTTTGGTTTAGTCCCAGCAGCTCTCACCAACCCTCCATATAGCTCTCCTCTCACTCAACACTGCCAGAAGTGCCCCTGAAGCAAGGCACCCAACCTCCACACCCAGTGGAGCTGCTCAGTGTCTGCTTGTATCAGACTGGTTGTACTGGGCAGCTCCCAGTATGAACAATGACAATGAACAAGTAAAGTTTCACTGAGTAAATGACAGTTCAGACTCAGAGTGGCTCCTACACAGCTTTCAGATATGAGACTATCCATCCATTATCTATACCACTTATCTGTTAGGATGGAGAGGCAGGATACACCCTGTATGGATAAAACAGTCTACCTCTCTGCAGCAGAGGGTTGTCCTTTAAAATCAATGTAGCTTGTTCAACTGAATAGTCGCTCTTCATGGACAAACAGCTGGGTTCAGGTTCTTCCAGCTTCCTCCTGAAAAACACAGGAACCAGAACACAGTGAAACTATGAGCTGTGGAAACATTGAACAGATTCTTCTGTTTTGTCCTGCCATCCAGGGTCAGTGAGTTTTTCATCACTGAGAAGAAAACCAGTTCCACATGAACTCCAGAGAGGATCAATGTGACAACAACATGAGAAAACTGAACCATTACAAATAGTTTGTGAGCATGTAGCCTCTCAGCAGTGAGGTACAGTTATACACTGTGCTTTGACTGATCTGAGTGCAGTATAAACACAGACTGCAGATGTTTAATAAATGTACAGATGTTTGTCAAACACTTTAAACAAAGAAAAGAAACAGCACTGTGGTGATGGTGGTAAATCTGCATCCTAATTATTACTGGACACAGTTCATATATGGACAAAGGTTAAAGACTGGTTAAACTGCACAGCTTCCAGATATAAGAATAGAAATGAAAAGAAACAAGCACTTTCTACAAACCCTCTCTGCTACATGAAATCAGTGAGATTATCGGCAGTTTACCTCTCTGCAGCAGAAGGTTGTTGTCCTTTAAAATCAATGTAGCGTTCAACTGAATAGTCACTCTTCATGGACAAACAGCTGGGTTCAGGTTCTTCCAGCTTCCTCCTGAAAAACACAGAACCAGAACACAGTGAAACTATGAGCGATAAATCCAAATAGAACGGGTAGTTTTCCACCCCCATAACATAACTTTCAACATCTTTTCTTAATCCCACTCCAAAAAACAACTCTCTCATGTTGTAAGAAAACAAACTGAGCTGCCGTATGATTGTTGACTCTCAACAGCTGATCACAGTTCAGCTGTTATCACTGACATGGAACATGACTAAAGTATAAAAATGTTGATGTAAGTGAAGAAGCTCAGTGGAATCAGAGTTAGTGTTTGTAAGTTTATACTTATGCAACTTTCTAACAATAGCAACGTAAGATAAGACATTATAACATGCTCAGAGGAAGATGATTGAAAAGTTGAAGGCTGGTCAAACAGCAGTTTTCAGAAACGGGAACATGAATGACAAGAAACAAACATTTAATAAACCTTCTAAATCTAAACATGAATCAGTCATATTATCAACAGTTTACTTTGTAGTTGAGGGTTGTTGTCCTGTGTCCTGTTGTCCAGGTCCAGGTTCAGGTCCAGGTTCAGGTTCAGGTTCCTCACACTGACTCATGCTGCTCCACTTTCTACCTTCGTCTTCAGAGGAAACACAAATCTCCAGGAGAAATGATGTGACAGATGATTTGCTGTTGAAAAGAAAAAAAGGAGTTTTAACGCGTCTGTAAATTCCTGTTAACTGTCTCCAGAGTTTCCTGTGAAGGCCTCTGATCACAGACGTTAATCATTAAAGAAACAGAACCTGCAGAGTCTCAGGACTAAACGCACATTTACACTAAAACAACTGGAGCGGCACATTTCTGTTTCTATGGTAACTCAGGTAACGACAGGTGTTCATGAGTCAAACAGTAAAAACAGTCACTATACCTTCAGACGGGGAAAACAAACTGCGTCACAGTGTTCAGTAAAAGTGAAACTAAACTTTAACCAGGAAACAAGGTCAGTCAGTTCATCAGCTGCTCTACTTCTACTATCACTCCACTAGATGGAGTCATGGAGCTGCAGTCAACAGCAGCTCAGCTCACACTCGATGCATGGACGACCATTTCATTGACTGACACACAGAAGGACTGAGATCCACTGAGTTTCTCTGACACTGTCTCTGTGTCTACAGCCTCCCTGTAGAAAACCACTGTATCAAACAAACTACAGCTCTTTATTCCACACACAACAACTGGGACTGAATTTATTTCACCTCAAAGATCCAGTATAACAACACTCAGTTCACTGACACTGAAAATGTAAATATCATTTCCATAGTTCCATCTTCTCCTGCTGAGCTCTGACTGACAGACTCTGTTGGTCACATTAGTTATTAGTTAATAGACTTTTGGAGTAAAATAAGCAGAAATCGTCTGGATGCAGGATGAGAACTTGTAAAGGAGGATTTCTGAATCTCAGTACTGCTCCTTTAAGGATCTGAACACTTCGTCCTCCCTCAGATAAACTGCTGAAGCTCTTACAGGGAAAATATGACTGATAACAACAACATGACTTTATGTTTTCTGTCTAAACTTCTGTCAGGGCCTCTGGTAAACCAACAACTAAAACCAAAGCAACAACACATTTACACACAACATGGTGGAGAGAGTTCATGTCGTCTTTACATTTACAGCTCTGACTCTGCTACAGTAACATTAAAACAACAGTAGAATAACATTAGAATAACACTTCAATAACTGCAGGTAACTCAGGTAACAACAGGTGTTCACCAGTAAAACAGTAAAAACAGTCACTTTACCTTCAGGTGGAGAAAATAAACTGCGCTACGATGATTGTTAAAAGTGAAACTAAACTTTAACCAGGAAACACCTGGACAGGTGAGGGTGTGTCAGTCAGTGTCAGGTGTTGAGGCCATGGAGGGGTGGAGCTTTGGATAAGTTGCAGAGTTAAGTTAGTGGAGGATGTTTCCAAACACCGGCAGATTTAATCAGAGGATCTGGATGATTTCAGGCTTTTAGGATAAAAATAGATTCATTAGTTCAAAACAAGAACAAGCTTAAATGTCCATTTTATTCTGAAGGCAACCTGATGCAAAAAAATGACCACAAGGAGTGACCTGTCAAAATAAAAGACCAATGGGTACACTGCAAAAAACCTGACAGCAACAAACAAACAATGGACTGACTCTGTTGGAGCAGAGCATACGATGTAAAAACTGAGAGGAAATGAAGGACTGTTAAAACTGTTCTGGGTCTATAATCAATCGGATGCATAATAAGATGATTCTGTTAGAAAATTAGTGACATTAAAATCTGACCATTCCAATAGATGGATTATTTGACAGCTATACATCTTTAATATGACATTCTGGGTAATATAACATCTCATGTTTACTTTAAACACAGTTTAAACAAAAATGATGTACATTAACAATTTGATTAACAGATTAAAATGTGCCTTAAACTTCCATTGGTCAAAGGTCAAAGGTCAGTTCAGATCTGAACAGATTAAACACAGTAAAAGAACAACATTTTTATCCTTTAATAATCTTAACATCCTTCTTTTAAAGGTTGGAGGAGGAAGAAGTTCATGAGGAATCATTCAGAAAAGTTTAAAGAACAAACTTAAATACATTAAACATGCTGATTTTTAACTGTGTGATGTTTTCAGTTGTGTTTGTTTGTCTGAGCTCTTCTGTCTCTTCGGCCTCTAAACTCGTCGTGATGAGGAAGAAGTAAAGGCGACCAGAGAGAGGAAGAACATGTGACCACATCCTGACTACACACACACACACCAACACACACCAACACACACACAGTCAGAGTGAGTGTCAGTCGGAGTCTGTGATGTTTCAGGTGAGAAGTTATTTTATTTAGATTTTATTACAAACTAAACGTTAATATCAGATCACTGCTGTTTCTCAGACTGTTTTTATTTACTGTTTACACTTGTATCCACCGTATAACAACACTATGAACTGAGTATAAATGGTTTTTAATGATACATTTTACTTGAAGTTTAATGGTTTAAATGATGACGATGTTATAGGCGTGTTAAAGAGGAAATATGGAAGCTCTGAAACACATTTTGTTCCTTGTAAAACTCTGTAAATGCCAGTGCAGTTTTAACCTGCTCGTTAGGTGTCTAAGTCTAAACGACGGAAACAGACCAGAGAGGATTATCGTCTGAAACGACAGAAAATTAAAATGACTTGTGTTGATTTTCAGATGAAATTCAGGTTTAAAACGTGAATGTGTCCCTTTAAGAGAAGTGGAGTCTTAATCGTCTCTGGGTGTGAATTCTTAGAAGTGTCCTCTTATCACACATTCACACTTAGTCATATAGATACATACAGCTGCTGTGTGGTCTGTATGTAGTCAGTGCGTTCAGTCAGACTTTCCACTGCTACCCAGTAAAACCAGTAAAAACACGATAACATCCAGAACATTAATAGAAACAGTAGAACTGTTTCTATGGAAACTGAGGTTGCAGCTTCCTGTCCGTTAGAGTTCAGAAGTTGTCCTCAAATCAGCAGCAAGTGAAGCTAGCTGTGTTTCAAACTCCAGAGCTGAGCTTAGGATCGTTTACAGACCGGACCAGACTGAAGTCAAGATGGAGACCGGCTCGAGTCACATGGTCTGAGTTCACACATACTGTATAAATACCCGCACACACACCTTCACACTTCATTTATAACGACGTTAATCACAGTCAAAATTAGTTCTAGATTTATTTAGTTATATCTCAAACGTTTGGTTTAAAATGTCTAAAATTTTAACTTAAATTCTGACTTTCATAATTCATCAGTTTAAAATGGCAGCTTCGTTAACCATTGTTTACTCCACAGTATGTAGGACCTTTCTATGAGGCACCCATTTCTTCCAATGACAGCTGCTTATAGGTAACGACTCTCAGGTGTCCACACACACACTAACGAGCTCTGCCTCACTAACAAGACTCTTTGCATCGTCTCTTTGTGTCGTCTCTTTGTGTCGTCTCTTTGTGTCGTCTCTTTGCATTGTCTCTTTGCATTGTCTCTTTGTGTCGTCTCTTTGTGTCGTCCCTCAGATTCACATGACGACACCGTCCAGATAACAACTCCAACAACCATGCACATAAACACACCTACACGCAGCGTTACCAGGTGTGTTCGTGCGTGACAACATGTCTGACTTATGGACATTCTCCTCGTCTGCTACTCCTCCCATAATGCATCACTCCACCCTGCCCTCGCTCTCGTCATTCAGGAACCACGGAAACCATTCTCATTCCAAGGTTGTTGTTAATCTGTTTATTTACCATCTTTTATGTATTTATTTCATTACTTACAGACTTGATTATGCTCTTTCTACTTGTAATATGCTACTATATTACTTATACTTCTTTACTTGTACTCTTCCTTTAGTTACTTGTGTACTTTTTACTTATTTATGACCCTACCTATTTATGTACTAAACTTATCTGCACAATTTACTTATTTATGCCTCCCTCCTCCCCAGGTAACCTCCCCTCACCTCCCTCCTCAGGTAACCTCCCCTCATCACCTCCCTCCTCCTCAGGTAACCTCCCCTCATCACCTCCCTCCTCCTCAGGTAACCTCCCCTCATCACCTCCCTTCTCCTCAGGTAACCTCCCCTCATCACCTCCCTCCTCCTCAGGTAACCTCCCCTCATCACCTCCCTCCTCCCTCAGGTAACCTCCCTCATCACCTCCCTCCTCCTCAGGCACCTCCCTCATCACCTCCCTCCTCTCAGGTAACCTCCTCATCACCCCTTCCTCAGTAACCTCCCTCACCTCCCTCCCTCAGGTAACCTCCCCTCATCACCTCCTCCTCAGGTAACCTCCCCTCATCACCTCCCTCCTCCTCAGGTATCTTCCCCTCACTTCTTTCCTCAGGCCCAGGTAACCTCCCCTCACCTCACTCATCCCCAGATCTCCTCCCCTCTCCACCTCCCCCATTCTCAAGTAACCTCCCCTCACTATGTACCCCAGTCCCAGACGACCCCCTCTTACCCCCTCCATCAGGCCCAGGTAACCACCTCTCACCACCTCCCTTACTCCCAGATGACGTCCCCTCACGTCCTCACCCCGCCCCAGCACCACGTCTCCAGCCAAAACCACGATCCAGGTTTACTAAACTGGGACAAACCTGTACCCCAGTCTGAACTCTCGTGCCTGTTCAACAGCTACAGTTATCCGTACCAGGTAAGACAATGTGTATTCCAGATCAAAAACCAGATCCAGAACCACCTCTGATTATTATCTTTGATCTGAAACAGAACCAGACCACAGCACACCTCGATCTCCATCTCCTGAACCTGAACCAGAACCAGAACCAGAACCAGTTCAGTACTGGTGTGACTCGCCATGGGGATGAATTGGAGGACGCTCACACACTCCTTGTCGGTGGCATGTATGGACATGCTGACACACCTGGTCCAGATCAGGATACCTGGGGGTCTCTGGAGCCGACTCTGTCCCAGACTCAGTGCTCTCCTCTGGGCTCCATGTCTGGAGGGATCGCCCTGGGGAAGTGGAGCTCCATGGAGTTCAGCTCATCGTCCACTGAAGACTTCTCCAACACCCAGTTTTTCCCTGACAGCTACCACGATGGTAACACCCAGCAGTCCTTCTGTAGTCCCACCACCCCTGGTCCAAGTCCTCATTACCCACAAACCCCAACCATCTCCAGCCCTGGTCCTCAAATGCATCCCAGGAAAGACAGATTTGGTTTTCACACACAAACGTCCACACAGCTGAGCAGAGATCAAACCCTCAGCTGCTGTCTACATGAGTCTGAAACTTACCCTCTGAGCTCCGATCCCGGTCAACCCCAACATCAGACGAACCAACGCCTCCCCCCGAGCCAAACTGAGCCGATCCAGGACCAGACGGGCCTCTTCGACACCACAAGGTCCTCAGAGACCGGTTTCTCTCCACAGGGAGGAGGCCAGAATGTCGGCAGTGCCGCCCAGTCTCCGAGCCTCCCTGCTGGGCTGATCTGGAGAGAGGAGAGTGGAGGAAGAGGAAGAAGTACAGGAGGAAGAGGAGGAGGGAGAGGAGAGGGTCAACAAGACTGGAACTGGGTGAGTTGGATATACAGAGTATTTTTTTTAGCAGATGTAATCCTAATTATAATCATACAGAGCCCCGGAGCAGACATGGAGGAAAAAAATAATTCTCAAAGATGTACTTTTGTGAGATCCTGAGAAACTTTCTGGAGATCTTGCAAAAGAACTTTTTTTTTAACTTTCAGATTTTTTTTCCTTGTCTTCCATGTCCATGTCTTCTCCCAGGCTCTATATAATCATGTTATTTTGAAAATGAATGAGGAAATAAGTGGGTGAATGTTTGAGTAAATATATAGTTAAGTATGCAAAGAATGTGCATGTGATAAAAGTAAGTACAGAAGTAATTCATAAAGAAGTAAAAACATAAATAAATGCTTAAATACAAGCATAAATAAGTAAACAGGTGAGTAAATTAGGTAAAAGAACAGGTAAGTGCGAAGTTACACGCAACAATACGTAAATAACTGCTTCAATAAGTAAGTGAGTAGTAAATTAGTAAATATAAACAAAATAAATAAAACATTTACCACCAGTGTTGGCTCCAACTTGATTTAAATCTTTTCTGTTCATTTTCAGATACAAAGGCTACAACCTGAAAAGAGCACAAAGGTTGTGGACTGCAGGTAACCTGGATGATGATGGTGTTGTATGAATGAATTTCACCTCCCAGATTAATGAAACTTGTTTCTAATGTAATTTATTCTGCTCTGTGTGTGTGTGTTACAGGCTGCTGTGTACAGTGTGCAAGCGTGATTTCAGGAGTCTGCCGGCGTTGAATGGTCACATGCGCTCACACAGCGGCTTCAGGTCGGCTTCGTGGATCAAGAAGGTAAACAACAAAACAAAAAACATGTTGTTGTCTAAGGAGGACTTAGCATTGACTCACATTTATCCCCAGAGGCTAAACTTGACTTTAAAACAGAATCACAACATGCTAACAAACTGAAGACCTTCATGTGATTTGTTCATGCCTCTAGTTACATCACTTTTTTCGCATTTTGGTCC
Organism: Lates japonicus; assembly: GCA_033238685.1. Classification (NCBI taxonomy): domain Eukaryota; kingdom Metazoa; phylum Chordata; class Actinopteri; family Centropomidae; genus Lates; species Lates japonicus. The sequence continues at coordinate 94,594 of BRZM01001358.1, read as the reverse complement.
CAAAAAAAACAAAAAAACACCCTCAGTCTGTCGGAAACACTGCCCCCCTGTGGCCACTTCATGACAGTTCAGGCTTTATTGTCTGTTTTCTTCTCCAGGGTGAGGACTCCTCTCTGCCCGTCCAACCCTCGGCCTCCATGGTGATGCCGGTTTCCGTGCCTGTCCAGACCAGGGGCGTATCTAAGAGTGGACAGAGGAGATGCAGTCGCCTCTCTCCGGCCACCAGGGGCGCTGTGCTCTACCGCAGCCTGATGCACCAGGAAGAAGAGGAGGCGGTTGCTGCTGCTACTCCTGGTGGAGGTGGTGGTGATGGTGAAGCAGTTATCAGCGGTGATGGAGCGGTTGATGGTGGCAGAGGTCACTACACCCCTCCACCCATGCTGTGTCCCCTCAGGGTGGGGCCGGGGCTGTACTGCTCCCTCAACACCAGGAGGCAGCAGAGAGTACAAACTGTGCAGCTTCACAACACATACAGTGAGTCAATACGTCATTAAACCAGTTATAAATCCTGCTGGTGACACCTAGAGGCTGCACAGGTCATTATAGATACAAATGTATAGATAACATTGATAATTTAGCTAATTTTTACAACATTTTCTGTCCACTAGAGAGCGCTGATGAGTTTGTTTTTCTGACATGTTTTTTCAGTTTTTGCAAACTTACAAGAAATAAATTTAGAAAACATTCCTGACTGAGGCTCAGTGTTTCAGTTACATAGTTTATCCACTAGGGGACACTGACACATTTATTTTTACATTCTAAAATATATACTCACTACATATCTACACACTAATTTTATAATTAAGTAAGGAGTCAATTATGTTATGTATTTATGTTTAAAACATAATTAGCAACTGATAAATTGTTTCCTTTAATTCAGCCTGAAAAATCCAGACTTGGTTTGGCACTAAATGACAATAATTTACACTTAATTATTTATAATTATTCCAGTAACATTTACATTTAAGTTTACATTTACTGTAAAAACTAAAATGTTATTCTTGTCTAAGCAGTCGGGACTTTAATCAAACAAGTTGCCTCTGCTGATTAACAGCTGGTTAACAGCCATGATGTGATGTTAAAGTCCTTTATCTGTGATTGGCAGATGGACTCAAAGACCTTGTTGCCATGGAGACACTAACATCAGGAATCAATAAGCCGTACGTAAAATTTACCTCATAAAAACACCATAACGCATTCTTACGATGTAATCGCTGTCTGATCAGCTAATAACCCTGAGCTGTCAATCACAGGAGGATCAATGTAGGGCGGGGCTTCCAGGCTGAAATCCCGCCTCTTTGCGACCATAAATACGCCCACTCTGACTCCCAGAATGCACTGCTGCTGTGGATGCCCTGGGACGAGCTGGAGAAACCTGTCAATCAACAGAGAGGTAAACACCCACATAATTATCGTTACAATAATCATGATTACCTCTTGGTTATTTTTTGATTGATGCGTTGTTCATCCAGTCGAGGCTCTGGTGACGATGGCTCGATCCAGTGTGGTGCCAGGGGGCGGGGCCAGCCCAGAGTACGCCCTCCACGTCCTATCAGAGTGCAGAGGAGACTTCCTGGTAAAATCTTATTGGCTGTTTGATTCTTTACTCTGAACTTTAAGTGTAGCACAGGAAGAACTACAAATATCACATATCACAATATCTCACATTTCTGAGTGTCAAGTACGGAAAAGGAGTCAGGACATGGTTAGCTTAGCTTAGCATAAAGATAGCTAGCCTAACTCTGTTAACAGAAAAACAACTACACATCTAACAGGCTGTATCTTGTTTGTTCGATCTGTACACAAACAGAAACGTAAACATGACAGTTTGTGGTTTTAGGGAGGGTTACGGACAAGAACGCCGTTATGTTCAGACAGGACTGGGTTTGGTTTTGGTTTCTGTACTGGGATGATGGCGACAACCTCATGGTGACATGAAGACATCAGGAAGCTGCACACTGTCACTGCACCGACTGTTGTTCAAAAAGACGTAGGCCCAAAACAGATTAAAGAAACGATGTGTGTTAATTTGTGAACTTTAGAGGCGTTAGTAGCTGTACTTTTGACCTTATGTGTGAATCCAGTCTTTGGGCTAAACTAGGCTATCCATGTCACAACTCTAGCTCTTTACTTAAAAACACCTGAGCCTCAAATCAATGAATCAAATATTTCTCTAGAACATTAAGAATCCAAGACTAAACAAGCATCAGTCAATCTGCTTCATCAGAATTGTGTGGATGTGGTTTGATCAGATTGAATAACTGTAACCAAACAAACCACCAAATGTCATGAGATCAGTTATGAATGCTGCTGAATTCTTATTGGTGCACAGAGGTACCAGCCCAGAGGAAATCAGCATCCTTACAAACTGATATCTGATGTCCACAGACTGTTTGAGCTAATTGTTTAACCTACTTTAGTTTTCCAAATCAAACATGGCCGATGTGACACTAAGGTCAGTTGTTGTTTTGGTTTTCTAGCTGACGGTGGAGAAGCTTCTTTCAACCCCTGAAACCTCCAACAACAACCACACAGGTCAACATCCACGTATTCAAATTAATGTTTCATGATTCACAGATTTAACCAAGAGTTAGAAATTTATACTGTATTGATTGTATATCACAGGTGTCAGTTGGAGTGCAGCTGAGACGAGGATGCTGGTTAAATCCCTGCAGCTCCACCATAAAGATTTCAGCAGTGTCCAGAGAGCTGTGAGTTTTATTTCCTGTTCAATCACCGGCTCAGGTCTGGTTTTACAGTTTTAAATGATCTGTAATCTGTTATCATGTGTGTTCAGGTTCAGACCAAGTCCCTGTCCCAGTGTGTGGAGTTTTATTATCTCTGGAAGAAGAAACTGAACCTGAATGTGAGGACCCCGCCTGGGTTGACCGTTACTCTGCCCAACACAAATGTAAGAAAGAACATGTGGGCTACCGTCCGCAATCAGTCCAAATGATGCAAACTTCGGATTTGACTAAATTTTCATTCTACATCTATTATTATGTTTTTAGAGTTTGTTTAGGTGAGAAAGTAAAAATTTAGATGATAAATATTTGGTCAGTGGTTAGTTGCTGGTCATGTCTAATCAGTCCCAAGTCAAGACCATGAAGTCTCAAGTCAGGTCCCACATAAAGACTAACCAGTCTGAAGTCAAGACCCAGGTCAACAACAAGCCAAGACCAACAAGATACAAGTTAAATTCCAATTTAAGACTAACAAGTCCAAAGTCAGATACCAAGTGAATAACACCAAGAACCCAAGTCATGTCCTAAGTCAAGCTTATCTAATTCCAAGTCAGATCTAAGTGTTTATTAATGTATTTGTTAACGACTATAACTCTGTCTATGAACATCCATCAGAGGAGGAAGTAAAACACTAACAGAATAATATCAAGTATTCCTAAGCAAACATATACTGTAGATTAATAAACCTCATTAAAACATGTTAGAAACCATTCATTTAATGTTTGTACATTGCTTCAAAGTGTTTATGAGAACTCCTGACTGCAGCTAAACATAGTAACAAGTCAGTAAACTAAGCGCAGACACAGTTTGAGTTCCAGTCGAGTCGGTTAGATCAGTGTTTCAGGTCAGTAACTTCAGTCAGTGTGAACACAAAATGAAACTCAAGACTGAATGAATAAAAACCACTGAAACCAAATTCCTGTTATCACTCCACACACACACCGAAACACACAATACACACTCTGAAACACACACAGAACTCACACTTCCTGTCAGAGTCGTCACGTTTCTGAACAAACTGTGACTTGACATTTCAGATAGCCGGTGTGTGTCTGTGTGGTCAGACCTCAGCGAGTCAACTTTAATTTTCCGTGTCGTCAGTTTCTTTTAGATGAATTTGATCGACTTTGTAGTTTTTTAAATCAGCTTTATTATGCATGTCATTCAGATTTCCATCGGTCTGATCCACTTTGACTTCCTGTGAGCTGGTTTCAGTTTAGTTTTTGATTCTGTCAGATTAGAGTAACTAAATAAAGCTCATCAGGAAAGTGTTCATTTAACTGTTCTTTACTTTGTTCCATGTTATTCAGCTGGTTTGTTTTTCAGCCTCTTTCAGGCTGATGTTTTACACAGTATGTCGTCAAATGTTTCAGCCCCTTTATACTCTTTAATGAGCTCAATGGTGTTTTCAAAGTTATAAGTTAGTCTTGGAAATTAAGTCCAAAGTCAAGGCCATCAAGTCACAATTCAGGTCCCATAAGAAGTCCAAAACCAAGACCAAGTCCCACGTAAAGTCCCAGGTCATAGCAGAGCAGAAAGTAACTGATGAGTCATTGGTTATTGATCAATAACCTGATCAGGTTAATGATGGTGTATTTATGTGATAATGGTGACAAAGACTCACTTATCTTCTTTTCTTGTCCCCAGGGTCAGAGGTCATCAAGATCTCACAATGCATCATGAACCCAGGACTGGACTGGAGCTACACACTACTTGCTGGCACACACAAACACAAACACACAAACACACACAGACACACAAACAGATTTTATTATTAAGGTTAAAACAGCAAAAACTGTGAGTTTACTTCCAAGTTTAGTGCTTAAATCCTTAAACCAGTTCTTTCAAATAATGTTTAACATAATCACATATATCGCACATCTATTTATTCCCAGTTTGCTTTCTTGATATCTGAAGCCATGTTGTTGCATTATTAAAAACTTATTTAGATGAACTGAACATTAAAGGAAAACTGCACCAATAAGCATCTTTGTCTCCATTTTTAAAATATTAAATCTCTTTTCTGCCTCTCCAATGATAATTAGATGACAGACACAAAATGAAGAAATAAACGCCTCTGTATGGTGTTTATGCTCAGAACTGTTTACGTTTCTTGCTGCAGAATATCATATTTGATGTGTTTTCTCTCAGACTGTGAGACAGCAGCTTCAGGTATGTTGGGATATTGTTTTCCTTCCTTAATCCTCCCTGTCTTTTTTTCTCAGTCTTCTCCCTCTGGTTCTCAGAGCTGAACAGATCTTGACTTATTACTGCCTGGATAAAAAAAGAGAAAGAAAAGCAAACATGAGACGCCTCAGGCTTCCTGTCTGACTGCAGCTCTTCACATCTCTCTGTCATTTCTGATGTAAACTTCAGGGGTATTGCAGATTATTTTGTCTATTTGACTTACACTACACTACTACCAAAACTAAACCAGGAAGAGCAGACTTCAAGCTAACAGTTTCCCTCTGTTTCCAGCCTTTATGCTAAGCTAAGCTAACCATGTCCTGACTCCAGCTATGAGGCTTGATATTCACCTAAAAGAAAATAAATCTTTTCCTTTAAAATCCTCAAAATCACATTGACTTTATGACTCAGCCTTTTACAGTTAAAAACATTAAAGTCTAAATGTGATGGTTCGGAAAAATTGCTTCGAGCAATCCTGCACTTTTTCTGCATGACGCGTTTTTCTAGTTTTTGATATTGACTCAGTGTCTCAGTGTGAAGTTTCAGTGTTGAGTCTGTAAAACAAACAGAAACAAAAACAGCAGCTGCTGCACAAACTTCTACACTTTACCTGAGTAAAACTTTGGTTTAAAACTTTCAAAACTGCAGTTAACTTCAACCAGGAAACAAAAAAACCTCCAAACAAATCTCCACATTCTTCCTCTAATCCTGACTTCAGTGTGTTTCATGTCAAAGCTCACAGAGTTTCCTGTGTCTGAGATCAGCTTCAGGCCACTAATAATGTTTGACTCCTCCTCGCTCCAAAGGTCCTCCTGCCTGAAAACAAGGAGGTCAGAGGAGAGACAGAACCCACAGCAGCAGACGGGGAGAAACGAGGGATGGGAGCGCAGGAGAAGAAGGAGAAGGAGGAGGTAGCAGCTCCTCCGGTGGGAAAGAAACAGAAAACCTCCAAAGAGGTTTATTTCTCCGTCCTGCCGGACAGATACGAACCTCTGATCGAGGAGGTGGAGGAGGAGAGAGAGGAGACGCCGGAGGAGAGGAGGAAGAGAAAGGAGGAGAAGAAGAGGAAGAAGAAGAAGAAGTATAAAAAGTACAGAAAGGTAAGAACAGGTGTGAGCAAATTCCTATTTCAAATTAATAGAAATAAAAATAAATAATATTATTTAATATCATCTTTCATCAAATGTAAAAATATGACATTTATAATATATAAATAAGAATTCAAAATGTAACATACAATTAAATTAAAGATAAAAATACATTGATAAAATGTAAATACCAGATTATTTAAAGATATATCTAATTTTAGATTAGAAAAATAAATAATGTTAAAGTTCAATTAACTAAACTTAGCATCTATAACCTATACAGAAATGTACTCGTGCACACGTGTACAAAGTCAGCAGCAGTAAAACTATAAAGTCTAAAGACATGAAACTGATTAAAGGGTTAAATTCTCCAACATTACAAAAGTATTTAGCTGCAGGCTCGACCACTCTGCTGTTAAACATTGACTCAAACAGAGTGAGTTTGACCTTTGACCCCAACACACTGGAGCAGAGATCACTTTATCAATGTGACCACACCGATAATAAACAGAGAGAGAACAGGTGTGCATAGCACCACAGGAAAGAACCTTTAATCAATGTATTCCACCATTTTGTATTGAGAGGAAATGATGAGGATCTTTGTTTGCATTCAGTTACTGAGGATTCTCTACAAGAGCTTAAAGTTTTCTGGTGGTTTCAGGCACATCATTATATTAAGTTTTATGAGGAGTCCTAAAGCGGTTCTCAGGAGCTGATGAGCAGGAGGTTCCAGGGGTTCTGAACTGGATTTAAAGGCTTACAGCAACTGGACTTGGCCTGATCACTTCCCTCCTCAGCCTGGATCAGATTCATGGGGCTTTTTCACATCAGGCATCCAAAACCAACTTGAAGCATATGACCACCTACTGTCGGAGTAGATACACAAGTGTACGGAATAATAAAACTAATGTGAGAGCTAAACAATGAAAAGAAAGAGTACGAAAGAATCGTCGTTCGAGAACTAAGACCTTTGTGGTTGGTGTTAAAAGCTGTGCCTTTAATGTATGGGAGCAGTTTGTGGAAGAACTGGATTTAAATGTTGGTTTTGCCGCAGGTTAAAGACGTTCTCGCTGTTTACGGACAGTAAACACCAGAGTGATCATTAGGATACCTCTGAAGAGTCAAACTGCTGCTGGATGCTGAGCCTGAGTCACTGAGCCTGACTGGTACAGAGGTGTACCTTCCTCAGTGATCTCTGAGGAAGATCAGAAAAATCTGTCAATCTGACTTTCTTTCTTCATCATTAAACACCACAAAGACACAAACATCAGGACGAGTAACGGCCACTGTACACGAGGAACTCTGTAGTAAACAGCTTGTGTTGTAGTGTCGTGTATCTGCAGTAAAAACCAGAGTATATCTCAGCAACAGTTTGTTGACGTGTCTGAAGTCTTTTCTCCAAGTCTGAGATGTTGTTGTCGTCAGGAATTCACCACATCTCCTTTAGCCTTGTAACACTCCCATCATGCCTCAGTGAGCAAATACTCTGAAGGTAACCCCTCACAGTGTCGGTGCCTTGCTCTGTGACAGGGAATTGAACCTCTAACTGTGTTTGTTTGGCAGAACATCGGGAAGGCGCTGCGTTTCAGCTGGCGCTGTCTGATGGCCGGGCTACAGAACATGGCGTCCACCTACTCCACGCCTCTCTCAGCCATGTCCACAGTGGTGACGGAGGTCAACCGAGCGTCTGGCAGCAAAGCATGATGGGATTGAGTATAGAGACTTTAAAGGAGGGCCCCAGACTCCTTTGGCCTCTGGTCCTGTTCCTGGAGTTTGGCTTTTGGTCAAATAATCTGAAGAATAAATGAATTACAGAGTTTATTTTGTTATTTCACTGGTTAAACTGACTGTTTAAACTTAAACTGTTGTTTATGAGGATGAAGGAATTCGTTTTGTTCAGAGGACAGAATATGGAGATTTTAAAACATATTCAAAGTTAACTTTGAACTCAACATTCAAAGAAAAAAACCTTCATGTACCTGTAAACTTTCTACTGTTGTTGGTGACAGTAACTCTTACATAACTGTGTTTACCTGTAGTTTGTACATTGTATTGATAATCTGACTTTTTGTGTCTGAAACACCTGTTTTAAATTATATATTAACATATATGATGTGTCCTGTTGACTTTAAATCTTGTTTGTTTTTCTGCAAATGTAAAAAATATTCATCTTTTAGTGGATTTTAGAGAATAAACTGAATATTAAATTCATTTCATGTAGATTCAAATGTTTTAGAAATAATTCAGATCCAGGTGTATCCATCCCTCCATCTTTCCCTCTCTACCTCCTTGTCTTCTTTCCCTCATTCCTCTGCGCTACCTTTTTCCTCTTCTACCATTCTTTCCTATCTCCTCCTTCCTTTTCCTTCTCTCGGTTATTTTTAGACGGTGTAAAACATGACATGTCCACACGGTGTCGCTGTGTGTCCGTGCTGAAAATACTCTACTCCTCTCTGTCCTTATGAGGAGAAGAGGCGGGGACACAACATGTAGATGAAAGTTCACTTTAAATTTGAACCCTCTGTGGCTGTGTGTCCGTCTGTCTGTCTGACAGTCTGGTCAACAAGTATCCTGGTGACAGCAGCAGCTGTTCAACCACAGAAACAGTCCAAAGCTCAGAGAAGACAGAAACACGATGGGCAGCCCGTGAAAACTTCCTCAATATTTCATCTTGACATTCAAACAGACCCAGAGGCCGTGAGGAACCACAGACCTGTCCAGGACATGAGGACGGTCATGTCTCCGCTGCAGCTCTCCGTCTACTGGCGTCTCTCTCTCGTCTTCGTCTTCACCTCCTTCCTCTTCTTCCTCGACATTTTCACAGCCGCCATCGCCGCCGCCAACTGTCGCCATGACAACGGCACCGGCCCGGACTCCTGGCATGGAACGTTGCCGTCGAACGCGGAGAGCAACCAATCGCAGCCCGGGGAAGTCTCAGAAGGCGAAGCCGATTGGAGGACTGAGGGTACAAACCGAGACGTGAGTGGTGTTTACTACGATATCACTGTAATGTTACAGCACTTTTTAATGTTTGTAGTTTTTATGTTATAAACATATCGTTTATACTTTTTAGATATTTTATAAATATGTATAAATCTACACATATTTACAGTTAAAAACACATTACCCAACAGATAACGCTACAGATTAACAGTGTTAATGAGCAACCTGAAGCTGTTGATGAACTGTCTCTGTCAACCATTAAATGAAAAGATTGATATTTCAGCCATCACCCAGACTCTGAGAGAATATCACTTTCATGGCTGTGCATCCAGTTACTGATATAGGTCCAGTTAGCCTAGCTTAGCACAAGGAGTGGGGGCAGTGGGAAACTGCTAGCCTACAGCTAAAGTCAACAGAGAAAAAGACACCTTCAAACAAGTCTGTAATTAACATTTATTCTGTTAGCTAACAGGCTAGTCACCTTTTCATAAAGGTTTACAACAGAAACAACTGAAAGACAATTAATGTGCATTTTGACAACTGATGACTGAATCTACAGCTTCTTAAACACATGTATGTGCAGCTTTAGAACACTACAAACTGAATGTTTTGGGGCTTTAATATTGATGAACCTTTTTGACATATAACATTGAATTGATTAAATCAAGTATAGAAGTGTCACGTTCACTGATGAGGGAAATAATAAGTCCAGATTTACTGCCTTACCTGGTAATGAATTTAAATGCACAGGTTAAACCATGAAAGGAAATATTCTCTGGGAAAAATGTAGGTGTTTGTCTGCACTTGTAGAAAATGTGGAGGTCACTGGGTTTGCTCGGGGGGTGGGTGGGTGGTTTGGGGTCGGTGGGGGCCTGAGAGCACATTTTTGCCCCGAGGCACAGTGGACAGAAACAGTTCTGGAGGTAACAGTCTGTCTTAAGTAATTTATTGTGTGTGTGTGTGTGTGTGTGTCAGTCAGTGTGTGGTTGGACAGACTGGTTGTCCTATGGTCAGACTCTCTACATGGTCGGCCTGCTGCTGGGATCTCTGATTGGAGGAGCGATATCTGACCGGTATAACACAGTGAACCCATCGCACAGTACCCACTGTGTTTCAGACAGCAGCATATAACACACACATACCTTGTTGATGTGCAGGTACGGGAAGCGTCCTGTGCTGCTGGTGTGTGTGTGCGTGCACGCTCTCTGCGGCCTCGTGCCCGCCGTCCTTCCTCAGCCATTCCTCTTCCTCGCCGTTCGCTGCCTGACGGGCGTCTGCTGCTGCTGCATCAACATCTGCTCCTTCAGCCTGGGTAACAACACAAACACAACACAACTGAACACATTCATTCCCTCATGTCTGAGCTGTGGTGTGTTACTGTAGTGTCTGTGCTCAGTGAGGTTGTGGTTGACCGGTTGTCCGGTGAGGTTTATTGGACCACGGTGGGACACATTCACTCACATGGCTGATAAAGAACACGTGTCCCAGATAAAGTCATGCTGACCAGGCTGAGTGCTAATGAAGCAAGATGGCTTCCAGCAGCTCTCTGACCTCCGACCACTGCTGAGGTCTACTCTGAGATCTGTGAGAGGACGGAAACACTCTGCGGGTTCATTGAACTCTACAACATTACAGGACAGGACATCTTATCGATTCATCTGTTTTAAAGTCTCTCCAGAGACTGATGATAAGTTTTTGTCTTGAGACTGTGTTGGGAGGAGGATTTCTTAAGAAATTCTAAAAAGTCCTTTTAGTTAACAGAAACATACTTTATATCAGTACCGAACTCCATTGACAAAAACAGGAATTTTACTGGGAGCTGCTGGAATACCACCCTCCATCTGTTAGGTGTGTCTGTGTTACTGTGTGGTGCCTTACTTCGATAAAAGTATCTGGTTACTTCTCCACCACTGAAAGTCACACAGTAACAACACTCAGTAAAATTCCTGTTTTTGTCAATGGAGTCTGGTAGTGATAAAACAACTCTTTCTGGTTAAACAAAAAGGATCTTACTCCTAAATAAAAAGCTCTGTCTCTGTAGGAATCCTATCCATAACGTTGTCAGAAACTTTTATATTTTGAACTTTAATATGCATGAATCAGTTTAAGGGCTCAGGTCACATGGGACATTTCTGATTGTCACAGTTGGTCGAATATAAAAAGTGGAGACATAATGAATTTAATCAGGTGCTGTGGCTTGAAGATAAAAATTATTTCTCTCTGCCTGGGAGACCAAAACAAATTCCTTAAATCACGTCGTGACCACAGCCTTCTTGATTATCAAAGGACCTGGATACATTGCGTCACCGTCTTGGCTCCTTTCTATAGATGCCAGTTTTCATTCCAACCTGTCATAACTGTCCTCCGAGTGCTTCCTCTGTGGTTTTGGGGTTTGGCTCAAATTTCGGGTCGAGGCTTTGTGTCGCTCTCACGGTGGGAAATCACCTCCATCCAGCAGCTGCATGCCAGTAAATGCTGTCTGAGGCAGCTGAGGTCGCCGGCTCCAGCCACTTAAAAAGGCAGACAGTAATTTATTTGGTTTTTTAGAATATTTAAATGTGTGGGAAGATATTTTACAGGTGGCTGGAGAATTTTTTGGGGGGTGGGGGGTTGGTGATCATCGAGGCTTGGGAAAGAAGTTGACATCTTTGCAGAGGAGTGGAGGTTTGTGAGCTGTTCAGAGGAAATTTCAGTCTGTTGTTTATTTCATGGTGTTTGATTATTGTGCTGAACAGAATAAAGGCAGACATGTTGCTAATGAGCAGCAACAGATTTTCCATCTAGATCAAACAGAACATGTGGTCTTGCACATACCACAATAAGTTTATTTTTTGTAGAGCTGGAACAATCAGTTGATTGTCTGATTAGTCAATTAACAGAAAACTGATCAGCAGCAATTAATAATTTAGCAATTTATCAAGCAATAACCTCAAACATGATCTGGTTCCAGCTTCTCCAACATGAGGTTTGGCTGCTTTTTTCTGTTTTATATCTGAATATGTTTGGCAGGCTCTGTGAAAATGTGATGGACATTTTAATAACAATTTTATGACATTTTACAAACTAAAAACCAGTATAACAATCAAGAAGATAATTGGCAAATTAATTAATAACACTTTTATCACTTACTGAGTATCACTTTTTTATTTATTATTTTAAATGAATGTTAATTATTTCACATGATATTTTTGCCATTAAACTTTTTTTAAAGCATTATTTATCTATTTTTAATCCTCATTACTTTTTCCTTTTATGTAACTTAAAGAATTGTAAAGCCTTTTATCTAGTTCTGACGATTATTTTCTCTGAGTTAATCTGCTAATTAGATTTTTGATTAATCGATTAAGTGTTTTGGCTACATGATGTCAGAAAATAATTAAAGATGCATTGTTATAATTTCCCCCAGCTCAAATAAGAAATGTGCTATTTTAATTGAATAGTTGAAAAATCCAAATCTGCAAAGTTAATTATCATATAAGACAAAGAAAATAATCAAATTCTCACATATAAGGAGATAAAATAGTTGCATGTTAATTTTCGGCTTGCTGCAGCTCTACTTTTTGTCACATTTTAAAGGTGCTTTTTATCTATCATGTTTTTTATCTTTTATTATTGCTATCATTTGTCTGTGGGGTTGTGTTGCTCTCTTTAGCTGCCACCTCGTGAGTTTTCTTGGTTTCTGAATTTACTAAAATCTCTTTCTTTGTTTTTCAGATTAACAGGTATGCCAAAGGAAAAATATGATCCTCCAGATCCCCGTAGATGTTACACCATCATGTCAGCCGAGGAGGCGGCCAGTGGGAAGAAGTCTCACTGGGCCGAGCTTGAGATATCTGGTCAGTCTTCACTAACTCCCTCTGGGTCTGCCTCTGCAAAAACATCTGAGCTGAAGTCTTGAAGCTCGGGTCTAAATAGACAGATTTTCCCTCCAACATGCTGCTGGTTAAACGACTCCTACTAAACCATGTAATTAAACTTCTTTTGACCCCAAAAACGCAGATGTTAAGTGACAATTTCAGACAGAATCACAGGGCGTCTGGGGTTCATGACTGAATGAGTGTGAAACTGAAGGAAAAATTAATCATCAAACTTCCCCAGGGTGATAAAAGTTAATAATTAACAGAGAACCAGGTGTTCATTTGGTTTCTCTTGTAGGTTCCTGATATCAAATAACCTGCCAGTGTTATTCACCTCTCATATAATGGAGACTTCATGCTTTAGGAAGCTACTTTCATTCACTTCTTCTGTCAGTTTTTCTGTCAAAGTACATCCACTAAAGTTCTTGTTTTTGCCACTGACAGGCTCAGATTGTTATTATAAGTGTCATTAAACATTATGGATAAGATTCCTACAGAGCTAGACCTTTTTATTAAAGAGTACGATTCTTATGTTTAACCAGAAACACCACTATATGTCCCTAGCAGACTCCATTGACAAAAACTGTAATTTTACAGAGCAGAACACAGGAGTTGTTAGAATACTACGGACTCAGTTTGTTTGTTTGTTTGTGTTATTGTATGACTTTCAACTGTGGAATAAGTATTCATATCCTTTATATGAGTAAAAGTACACACAAAAATACAAACAAATAACAGACAACGGCTCTTGCTACTGCTTGGTAAAAAACACTGTTTTTCTCAGTAGATCTGGTAGTGAGCTACTATAGTGGTGTTTCTGGTGTACTCAAATCGCTCTTCAATAAAGGTCTGTCTAACAAGGTCTTATCCATGTGTTTAATGACTTGCTGTAATAACATCTGAAACTGTCAGTAACAAAACAGGGCAAACAGCTGACGAAAGTAATAGTAACTTCTGGCTCTCCATTATAGAAGGTGAGTGCCTGGCAGGTGTGATATCAGGGGCTCTACAAGCAAATGAACTGCCTCAGTTCTGTTGATGACAACTGCTCGCGAGGAAGTTGATGGTGGTACCGCTTCAGTTCACACTCATTCGATCAAGACCCCAGACGCCCTGTGTTCTGTCTGGTGTCGCCCAGCGTCGTTTTGGTCAGCGGTACGGTTTGGCTGAAGTCGTTTGACCAGCGGCATTCGGAGGAAATCAGCTGTTGAACCGAGCTTCAGACTTCAGCTCGAATGTTTGCGAAGCGAACGGGAGACGACCGGTGTCAAACTCGGCGGTCGGTGCCTGACCTCCTCGACGGGCTGGTGTGTCTGCAGTCTCGGAGATCACTCGCGGCGCCTGCTGTCTGAAACCGAGAAAGACTGTGGTGAGCAAGCTTTCACGGTGGCGTAAAGAAGGTAACCTGTTCCCAATCGACAATGTGGATGGTATGATGAATAAAAAGCTTTTGCTGAAATGTGGGCAAAAATGGGCTGTGAGCCAGGCTCTTTTGTGCGGCTGTTGCTCCTTGTATGTGGTGCTGGCGTGGCACTGTGATTGGCTTGCCGGTTAGTTTTCAACTATTCGGTGAAATGGCATTTCTGTTGAGCTGGAAAGTACTGACGATGCGTCTTCGGTGTTCGTCGTAGCGGCCAACATGATCGATGATCGAGTCTGATTGGTTGACTCGGAAGGCTCGTCGGGGACTTCTGATTCTTTGAAGTTGCATGAGGAAGAAAGTGATGATTGAAATGGATGGAAGCGGTAACGAGGTTTGATGAGGGCGTGGCGAGCAGGTGGCGTTCGTTGGTGATGAGGGGTGCTCGATGAGAATGATGAAGTTGATGAACGGTTGCCGATTATGGCGATTGTTATGCTGGTTTGTGAAAATCGTGAAGTGTTAAAATGTCATGCAGGCCGCCAGGCTATGTTCAGGCAAGCGGCCGGAAGGCTGGACAGTCGTGTTCGTGACAGCGATGGGTGCGGTGTTGGTGCTGCGATCGGTTGATTGACCGTCGAACGATCAACTGATTGTTCAACTCTACAAAAACTCAAACTTATTATGACGTAATGCAGACCCACATATTCTGTTGATCTAGATGAAACTGTCTGTCAACGTG
>BRZM01001358.1:52963-68020 GCA_033238685.1 Lates japonicus | reverse complement strand
GCGTTGCCGGCTACGTGAACGAACGCAGTAGAACGAAGAGAGGGAACGAAACAACCATACTCCACCTTGTCTCTAAACAAATGCTCAGAGAGGCAAAAACGCCTCTGTCCAACTTTGTTTAGAAACCACGGCATTTTCTGTCTCTAACCAACATGCAGTCTTTCAACTGGTGCAATGGTAACAACTAGTATTACCAAGTTTTTGGAGAAGAAAGTATGTAAATACCGTGGTTTGAAAAGCAGTTTGTCTGATGGCTTTCTTTTATTTCTCCAGTGCATATTTATGTCATCCGTCGCCACCTGGAGATGAAGCTTAACTTCAATGTACGTATTTAGGTTTTTCTTCTTTCTTTGATGTTCCCCTCTGAGTTTTCCCAAAATGGCTTTCCAGATCCTTTCATCTCTCTCCACATGTCATCCAATATCCACAGCCACTTTACTTTTCCATACAGTAATATCTAACTATCACTACCTGTAAGCATTTGACCTATTAATTTTGTTTTCTGTAGAGCGACCATACTTTTCTGAAGCAAACAACGTGTCTAGTTTGCACAATTTCTCCAACAGCAGCACTGCCCATGAGACCAAGACGCCAGAGATTAACCCAGCCATCATCCGCTATTCATCCATCCATCTATCCATCCCTTCATCCTTCCAACCCTTCCTGAAACAACTCAGATGGATTAGGAATTGAACTGAGGAATCATTGCTCACCCCAGGCTGGTTTGTTTTTTGTATCCATAACGCTGGCGACAAATCAGTCATTTCTACCAGAGATCTGAAAATGCACACTGTCACTTGTTTGCTTGTTCACTTGTTTACTGGTGAGGTTTTTTCTTGATTTTTGCAGATTTCCGCAATGCTGTATGCTAGCTGTATTTTCCACAGGATTATCACAACCGCCATCGCATGTGTGACGGAATGTAAAATCCTGGTATTCAATATCTGACCTGGTTTGTTTTGTTAACCTCCACTAATAAGTTTATTCAGGCTAAGTTTACAATGTGGTCACTACATGAGGTTATGAGTCTTTGTGGCCAATGGGACGCCCAGCAATGTTCACTGGGGAAAATAAGGATTATCTGACAAAGTGCTGCTATTTAGACGAAGTGCTTTTTGCTGTTCTTAGTCTGTTTCAACATGTTGACCTTTGATACAGCCCAGCGAGGCCTGGTCGCTGCAATATGAACTTAAAGGATGTTGCGTGAAATGTTTTCTTCCCAGTGTATTAACCTGAAAGGGAATTCAAAAACATGACACCAAATAAATCTGAGGCAATGAGATTATGCACTATTTGTCCGAGTTGATACAACCTCAATGTGCCGTGTATAGAGTATATATCAAGATTTTACTGACCACAGGTTAATGCACTGGTTAATTTGCTGGAATGAAGAAATTATAAATTAATTATCTACAGCAGAAAAGGAACTTCTGTGTCAAAGTTTGCAACTCCCACTGCTCTGTCTTCACTTACAAACTTGTAATTTGGTCAAAATGTCCTCTATGAATTTAAGAGAGAGAAATGACAGCATTCCTAGAAAGGTATTTAAGTTGCTGCCTTCAGCAACTTTCAGCAGTCTTGTTTTAGCCATGTAAAAATGAAGTGAAACCGGTGAGGACCCCTCAGCCACCAGCAGTCACCCCAAAAAGGTGCTACATTATTTCAAGAGGATTTTAAAGAACTGCACTTAAACCTGTCGTATGTAACTACAATGTTAAGTTTCTGTTTCCAGACCAGCACCCTTCACTACATGGGTTTTCAATCCTACCAGCCCACCACAGACTGGAGGAAGCAGTCAGAGCATTTGTCTGAAAGAGGAAAACCTGCAGCTTTGTTGTGATGGGCTGCCAACATTTGACACAGCAGGTTTTGTATTGT
The DNA here is from genome assembly GCA_033238685.1 of Lates japonicus. Taxonomy (NCBI): domain Eukaryota; kingdom Metazoa; phylum Chordata; class Actinopteri; family Centropomidae; genus Lates; species Lates japonicus. The sequence goes on along the minus strand of BRZM01001358.1, from coordinate 66,142 downwards.
GGAATCTAAAGAATGCATCATGTCTACAATTAAATGTCGCGTTAAACTGCGGACATAAGTCACTGTGCGCCTGTGTGGACGAAAGTGGAAGTTTCACAACGAGGGTATGCATGATTGTTAAAGTTCTGACTAAAAAAGAAAAGGAAAAAATACAGATCTAGCTTCTGTAGAAGTCCGCTTCACTTTTCGTAAGCTGAGCTAGTATGTTGCACATTGCAGTTTGTTGTGCTCTCAGCTGTCATAATGCAAAGTATCCCAAAACTGACAAATATAAATGAACGAATAAATATATAAAGATTTAAAATCTGTAAAAGCCACAAAATCTGTTTTATGAATTGAAGTTATAATTTTTAAAAAGATGTTTCACCTGTCCTATTACTGTAATTTCTATGCCCATATGATTAAGGTTGGACTTTAATGAAAATTCTTCCATGTTTAACTGGGCAAAGAAACAACTGTAAATAAAGCAAAGCAAATAAAACAAATAATCAGATGATACAATAAGGTAGTTATTTGGTATTTGTCGCTTTGGGGCCTCAGTGGCCCTGTAGGCCCCAGTGCTGCTACACTGAAGACCTGTTGTTGATGTAACTTTTGTGAGCAGGCACGATCTCCCACTGAGCGGGAGAAGCCATGGGTTAAATCCGATGGAATCAGGCCCAGCAAGTTCAAGGAGCAAACTGAACTGTAGATCAGTTAAAAGATATTGTCATTAAACCAGCGTCATCTCTGGAGCATCCAGCCAGAAACTGACGCAACACGAGTTAGAGTTTGGTCTGTTTGTTATGGTGATAACACGCCCTGCCCAGAAGCAGGGATTAAAAGCTATATACCATTCGGGCTGTGTTTCAGTTCAGTGAGCGGGCCGATTGATAGGCTTGCCGTACAAAATTGTTTAACTGCTTAGACTCTGGAGCCCAGCAGAGTTAGCACCAGTATTGGCTGCAGAGGGCGCTATTACTCAGCAAAGATACATTTTGTTGCTTTAACTATATTTTCTGTTATCATAAAATTATGGTAAACATTAGACAGTGCTTCCAAACTTCCCACTTGAACCAAGAACTGCTAACTGAGCAGCCACAACACTGTATAAAGGGAGCTGGTACAGACAGCAGCTCTGTGCAGCTCAAGGGAAGCTGGAATAAATGAGAATCTGAGGATGAAAAAGGGTCCAAAAGACCTCCCTTTACTTGTCCAATTTTAGACTAACCTCCCTTTGGCAAACTGAAAAATCTTAACCCACCTTCTTTTTGACCAGTCTCTCCTTAATAACAGTCATTTATGTACAATCCTTCTATGTAGATCAGCAATCTCATGCTGAATTGTTGTCTGATAAAATGCAGCACAAAACAATAAATTATATTAAAACAAATAGAGGATCAGACTTCTACAAAGGCTACAGCCAGCTTGACGTGAGTAGTTACACCTCAGTTGAAACTCACAAAATATCACAGCACTTGTATCATTGCTCCACATCCCCCCCTTCCCCAACACTCCCACCTCCCTGTAGGCAATAAATATCCTTTTGAAGAGTCTTTTGTCTGTGTTTTATTTCTTATTTAAAAATATCATTTGTACCTTCAGAATTCATAGTTTTACCTTCAGAGTACATTTTTACTCTATAATAAATATATTTAACAGTTAGTTTTTGCTTGCTTAATGAGCTCCTCAAATATTCAATACACAACATACTTAAAAAGGGTAAAGCAGCCAGTCTAACAGTATTACTATTACCTTCACATATATAACAAAGACCATAATGTGTAATGTCATCATTTTGTAAAGTATAACAGTGCAAAGGCTAAATAATTGAAGAAAACTGTAACAAAAAATATTTTAAGGTTCAGACCTCTTACAGTTAATTCACAGCTTGATAAACTTAAATGAAGCTAGTTGCTACATCAAATGTGATCAGTTATGCAGGAGAGTGGTGGGGTGGCAGGGTGGTTGAGTTACGCCCCATCGGTCCTGTAATTAAAAATGAAAGACGTATGAAAAAATTAATTTAAAAACTGTAGTGAACATCAGATAACAGATACAGTAGCTTAGGGAGTTGTGTGGTGATCAGGGATGAAAGTCGAGGACAGAGGGGACATTAGTTTCCAGGAAAGTTCAAATTTTTATTACTGCTATCGCTAAAACTGATGAACACAAGAGTGAGCCCTCCTGAGAGACAGTCCGGCCCTTGACACAATAACATACCAGTCAATACACACTGACATGGCAGAGGGCAGGGAAAGTTATAACACTAAAATAACTATTAGTGGAGGCAAATGATTTAGTCCTAGTGCCTCCAAACTCCAAAAGTGTTCTCCCAGCTCATTGTTAACTTTTCCGTTTGTAGTTTAGATTCAAAACATCAATAGTGAGATGGAGGGAAATTTGGGATTTGGTGCCACTACTGGCTACTGTATCAAAATAAAGAGTGTACACTTTTAAATCTATTTCAAAAATACTGATTGAAAATGATTTAAAAGTGTGGAAAACAAAGGAAGAAACAGAAACAACTTGACGACTACATCTCCATGACCACCACAACACAGTCTTTGTTAAGAGCTGCAATTCTTTTCATCACTGATTATTTTGTTATTTTTGTAGCACATCTTCACCTTTAAGAGCCTCGTTCTTAACCAGAATAGTGTAAACTGAAATACTTTTGGTTCTATAAGTTCATATAATGTTGATGTGTAAGAATACAATCACTGATGAAACCAAGGCAAGTCATTACCTTGGCAAACTAGTGAGCATGTCGTTGATCCACTTCGCCTTTGGATCAACACAAACTCTGTAGCCATCCTTCCTGGTGACTCTGTGGAGAAAGATAGGGATTACATTTTTATGCAAAGGTGGAGAAATTCTCACATTGCACAAATATGAATAAGCCTGTCTCGCAGTGAGTAATGATAGAGCTCAGTCAGTAGATGCATATTTTGACGTAGTCAAGCTGATAACTTCTAATCCACTATTTCTACTTTCACTTTTGCTCTGAATGCACAAGAGCCATTGGTTAATGAGGATGTGTCAGCACACTAATGGGACACTTGGAAGTTGCATCATTGCTCTGATATCAAACCAGAGCAGAAGCACTGTACTTAGTAGTGCAATGGAAATGTGTTTAGTTGCCAGAGAGATGAGAGGATTAATACCAGTCATGTGTATGTTAGTCAAGTGCAGACCTGGAGCCTGGAGGCAATTAGCTTAGCTTGGCTTAGAGGCTGGAAGCAGTGGGAACCAGCTGCCCTAGCCCTCTCCAAAGTTCAAAAATACATTAGACAGAACATGTTAATTTGTGATTTGTGACAGGTGTAATTTTAACTGTAGCAAGATCTGACTACATCCTCCACCAATGCAGTTAATTAGCTAAGGTACAGTTCTAGTGAGACATTTTGGGCAAAAATAAACTCCAACCCTGCATATGTTAGAGATAACCCTCTTTAATTTTTATCCCTGCGTCTGTGCACACCCCTGACAAGCCCTGATATTCAGTACAGTTTCCTTGTAATAGCATATTTGTTTACTGTCCATTAAATAAAATAATGACTACTCACATGATTTCAGTCCGGCGGCATCGTCCTGAAATTGGCATCACCTCAATTTTCTTAATGGCTCCACGAGGGATGACTCTAGGGACCGTCCGAATGCAGCTACACCACCCATTCCTGGGAGAAGCTGTAAAAAATTCAAATTTAAAGAGCAGTTTAATTGTCAAGTCTTCCTCTGTGGACAGAGTTTGCTCAGAGACTCAGAGAACTCAGAGACAGGTGCTTTAACACCCATGTGACTAAACTCCACCAACTAAGAAAGACTGTGAAATGTGGTTGAAAGCTCTACAGAAAGCACATAAGTGGGCCCAGAGGTCAGGTCAAGAATACATTTTCACATTGACAATGTAACTGTTCACTTTAACTACACTAACTTAATAAAGTCTTATAGCTTTTATTAATATATGTGTAGTAGCATTTTTCTTAAAAGTAGCACAGGTTGACGCATTTTATGACATCATAACTAAAAATATAAATTCAGGTCAAATAAAACAAGATAAAGGTTAAAAAGAGAAATAGGTTGATAAATCGATATGCCTGAGCACAATAAATGTGGATGAGATAAATATTGCAGAAAATGTTAATTAAAAGGTTCATCTTATGTTTAACAAATGTAAGATATCAAAATAAAGTAAGTCTGATAAATAAACAAAGACATAAAGAGCATAAAAATACTTGGGCACTTGCTGTTGTCCAGCTTAAAGATTAGTAAAATATCACTGTATGCAGATGACACCTTATTGTTTCATTAACTCCAGTTACATAAATTCCAAAAAAACTAAACTCTGAGGAAAAAAAGAGACTGGATAACTGAAATGAGAAACAAGTTGATTTAAGAGCTGATTTAAGAAAAATAATAATTCTGTCATTAACTGTTATAAAACATGTATAAAACAGAAATCCCTTACCATGCAGAGTCGCGATGCAGCAGCAGAGAGTCAGAGCAGCCAGAAAGAGCAGTGGTTTAGGCATCATCTTGGCGGTTGTTTTGATCTTGCAGCACCAATGAGGATGTGAGAGTGATGTAAGAGTGAATGGAGTAGAGTCTGGGTTTATAAAGCAGCAAAAAAAAGGAAGTGCGTAGGAAAAATCTCTATCTTACGGGGGTTTCTGCTGAATGAGCCAAATTGTGTTTTTCCTCTGTGGGTTTATTTTTACTTATCAACCAGATTTTCTTATTTCTGCAAACAAAATAATACAAGAAGTTGCATTATTTTATATGCACTCATTATTTGGTCTGCACAGTTTTTGGATAATAATGCCACATTTGCCCCATGTGGGATGAAAGGTAGCTGCAAATATTCTTGCTAATTTGCACACTGAGTGAATAATTAATTAGCTTTGACTTATGGTAATATGAAAGGAAGTGGTAGTACCTGAAGGTTAAAAAAAGTCAATAATTAAATGTGTTTTGTTAATTGGTGACTCTAAATTGCATGTGAATGGTTGAAACTAACTAGCAAACAGTGTTGGTCATGAATGCATTACTTAGGACTGTGTAACAGTAATGTGTTTACTTTTTTAGACACAAGTAGGGACCTTAAAGGCATCTCTGACGGAGCTGACAGCTGGGTAACGGAAGTAAGTAAGGTCATGGTCATGGTTAAAAGCCTGGGCATAATCAGCATATGAGGTGAAAGTCTGTGTGTAATCAGCCGACCATGTAGTTTGTTGTGATTCAGTCTGACAGGTCAGAAATAACTGATGGCCAAGTTTAGGTCCAACTTTGGTTTATCATAAAACCTTCTACTGACAGAAAAATATGCGAACAAAGATACCAGACAGATCAAATAAACAGACCAGAATGCAATATAGCCACAAGATGGTGCATTGCATCTGCAGGTGGTTTTATGCTTTAAAAGAATAATAATTTGCAATAACTAATCCCTCTGGCTGAATCTGAGAGTTGCATAAAGATGTAGAAAATGCAAAAGCTACACATTTTGCCGGAGGGTTGCTAGACCAAGCTGCAAGTTAGGACGCACTGAAAATATCTCTTTCATTTTAACTTTCATCTACACCCATGATCAGCTTATGATGATCAAACTGAGAGTGACTGCACCAGTCTGAGTCGGTGACCCCGGCCAGAATCAGGAACAGAAAATACTGGGCAAGATACTGGAGAGTACCATCAACCAAACTTCTGTATTTGACTCGCAGACTGATAACCACATCCCTTCTGGTAAGCAATCAATTGAGGGGACCGTTATCTCCCCCAAAATTAGACCTCAGTTCCCGTTTATGAAAATAAGATGTATAGTTCAAGAATAAATTTAGATGAGCTCAGTCATGTACAGTAAATACTGAACTCTGCTGGGATCAGACTGGGGACCCCCTGAACAACCATGAGATCATTTTGATGGCTCACAAGAGTAAGCTGAAATTTTAAGTATGAATTTTACATGCATGTTTTTATTTAATAATTATATTTCCAGTAAATTAAGTTAGTTCATCTCAAAAATGGGTGTTCTGGGAGTCCATGTTCTAAATTTAGGACCCACCTGTGATATTTTGAAATAATTTTTAAGGATATACGTTTCAGATATAATAACTGACAGTAGAACCCAACAAGCCCGCAAGAAGTATGTGGACAAAGAGGAGGGATGTGCTACAAAGGCAAATAGGGTCTGCAATCAAAGAATAACATACTCTAGCAGAGGCAATTGAAGGGTGGTGCAGGGATGACATATTTTTGTAGTCCAACCTAGAAGTTAGCATCACTCCAGTTCCCTCGACAAAAAGCCAATGGGATTTCTTTATTGGGTTTTGGCTATTACAAGATTTTATGATACTTAAACGTTTTGTTTAGCAAGATAATCTTCACAGATGAACACCACTGTTCTGATATTTGAAGCCTTTAATCCAATCTCCAGAAGTAAAAAGCTAATGTTAGGCTATAAACCAACTACACCACGGTCACATGACGTCAATGTCTCCTCCACTAAGCTTCCAACTGGTCATTTCATTTAGCTCTGAGCTCTTCTACAAAAGCCTTTCTTCTTAGAAAGTTAGTGATAGTTTGAAAGAGCGTGAGTAGAAACACAACGAGGCTGTAAAGGTGGACTGGTGAGTAGATGGGTTTTCATGTTAACGTCCCTGACAACCTCTGTAGTCTCATTTAGACACTCGTTAGCAACCGCCTTTTTTTAAAAAGCTTTAAAAAATCACAAGTGGGGGATTTACTGACGTATTTTATGTCATAGAATAAAACATGAAAATGTCTTGAGCTTGTGTTAAAACCACAGACCTTATTTCAGAAATTTAACCAAAAATCCATTGACTCCGGGACAATGGAACAAGAAGTGCTAAAATGCTAACTTATTTCTGAGTTTCTTTTTTCCAGGTTTGTTGTCAGTGCGGAGACATAAAATAATTGTAAAGCTGCCATTAATGTGACACATTAGTTATCAATGTGAACACAATTAAAAGCACGTAACTCAGGTTATGAGGGTATAAGGTAACTTTATTTCATGAACTACTACCAGCGTCTGTTTTGGGAACTGAAATGTCAGTACTGTCAAGTTATCAAACACACCCATCCACTGCCACTATTTCAGTCATATTTAGCCTGTTTTCACTAGAAAATCATGGTGGACCACCCAATGCTGTACAGCAATAAAATACATTTTGCAAACAGTGTGCACCTTTAGTAATATTCAGCACTTTCCAGTTCCCCAAAATCAGGGCTTAGGACATATGTAATTGCAGTTCAACCATTCAGATTCAGTTATCACATTGATTCTGACACAGAGGACAAAACTAGTGTTAGCACTATTTATGATTGGTTGTGCTGACACATTAAGACTGATTTGGCAGCATGAAATAAGTTAGAAATTAAGACTGGCTTTTGGCTGTACTTGAGAGAATAATAAGGACAAAGTGGATTTTATTTTCTTCTCATTTTTATCAGGTCAAAATCCAGAGGCGACAGTGATCTGACAGTAGCTGAAAAAAGAGAAGGAAAAAAAAGTGAAAAAAAGTGAAAAAATACAGCTGAAATAATTAAATAATCATTTCCTGAGTCACGTATAGAATTCCACAGAAATACCATTTGGTAATAAACAGGAAACGTTCGATCAAAACATTAAATGTGTGAAATCTGATAAAGATTCAGTGCCATTAATCCCGGAAAAAATACTGCACAATGAAGTATTCAAGAATGATCTGACAAGTCAGATTATATCTCTGTTTTTACAGAGATGTAAAAATAGTATATTTTATCATTATAGCAAATAAAGTAGTCAGATTTCAGGACTAATTTGCTATGAATTCTGGGCACATTAAGCAATTAATCAATCTAAAAAAACAGCTGCTGAAATGCAATCCAATGGCAATGGTCCACATCAAAGTACGTCCACTAAAGTGCCAGACTCCAAGTTTTACCAAGTAGAAGATGAGAGCTGCTGGAATACCACTGCCTCGACTAGTGTGTTTGTTTACTGTGTGGTACTTTTACTTATGAACACTTCTTCCATCACTGAAAGTCACACAATAACACAAACAAACTAACAGATGGGGGCAGTGGTATTCCAGGAGCTCCTGTGTTCTACTCCTGTTCTTGCTCCCGTTTTTGTCAATGGAGTCTGGTAGTGATAACTAGTGATGTTTGATTAAACAAAAGGATCTTACTTCTTAAAATCGGTCTATCTCTGTGAGAATCTTCCATAATGTTGTCGGAACTTAATAATAACAATCTGAGCCTGTCAGTGGCAAAATAAGAACTCTAGTGACATCCGAAGTGAGAATTGCCGGATTATGAGCTGGAACAGGTGTTCGTGAGTACGACTGCACCATTCTTGCTCAATACATTGATTCCAAAGATTTTTTTTTTCTCATCAATCATTTACACCCAAAACGTAGAAAAATAAGGCCCCAGGTTCAAAAAACACTTTTGAACTTCCAGGCCTCTAAAGCTAAGAGGGAGAGCTAGTTTTAGACACAAACTAAACATAAACAAAAATCAAATGATCTGAAGCAAAAAGCCTAACAGACCAGTGTAAAACATTCTGAAACCTGGTCACGACTGTAGGACCTATTTTCCTTGAACTTGCTTAACTCTTCTGAAAAAGAAACTTAGGAAACCAATTTTTCTCTCAACTGTAAGGTGAAACAAAAACTTTATGGATGCCTATAAAGACCTGGCGTTGCTGAAGAAGCAAGTGTGACAAAAATCCAGCAGAAAAAAAAAAAAAGAAAAAATCATACCTAACTGCAGACACTTCCTCATGACAGGCCTCATGAAATAGACCAAGTCTTCCTTCTATTATGATTAGGGTATTTATACCAGATGTTAAAGTGAACCCATCTGTCTCCCAAACAAAGAAACCACTGTATCAATTTCCCGACTTTCAACATCAGAATAGAAAGGTCACCACTGATATACTGCTGAGTAAAAGAATGCACCGAACATGACTGCTTAGTCTGGCAAGCATTGAAGCTCACCCAGTGTTTGGATTTTGAAAAGTTGTTTAACAATGTGTTGCAACCGAAAAGAGTCAATGGTTTTGCTTTACTGAAAAGGATAAATTCATTAGCAGTGAAATAGTATACAGATAGCCCAAAAACAATGAAATAGTTGGCATCCATTCCAAACTGACTCAGATGATGAAGAAAACACACGACACGGCACTGTGACACTGAAAACTGTATCGCAAAATGACAGATGAAGTGAGGGCCAGTCTGAAGTAACTTTAATTTCTCTGTGAGGACTGCACTGTGTGCCATAAAACAACGTCCCTGGTAAAACAAGACTTAAGAGAATAGATTTGAACTGCAAATAGATTTGAACTCCTAATGATCACTAATAAGCTGACTGAGTGACAGTTGATCCTCTCTTCTGCATAATCAGTTTTCTGTGACAGTTAATATTTTCAGACTCATCAATCTCCGCCAGCTGTAATTTGTCTGTTTGACATTTCGCTTACTGCAGTAAAGACGCTGAAGACATTGCAAAATCTCTGTGGCAGCAGAACACCCACAGCAGCCTAGATACTCCTGCAGCTTAAACTGAACTAACAAAACATTTTTAAGGCCAACTAACTCTGAAGAACTCCACTATACACAGACTGACACGGTTAACTAGGCAACAGGACAAGGCTAGAAACAGCCAATGATGCAACACTCTGAAAGACCATAGTTACACTGGATACCCGCCTGATCCAAAAAGAATTTCTGTTGTAATATGGAAACGAATTGTGTAGTCCAAAAAACATAAGCAACCTTCATTTTCAAACCCAAGTTTAGGGGGAAATGGTGATGATATTAATACGTCTTTCTTTGCACTGTGGTCTGCAGAATAAGAGAGTAACTGCAAGATTTTATCTTTACATTTTAACCAACTCAGCTTATGGACCAAAGTGCTGTACACAAACCTAAAACAAAGCAAATAAAACAATAAAAATAATAAGATAAAAAGAGAAAACAATAAAAGCCAACATCAAACTGTGTTGAAAGCCAAAGAGAAAAAAATGTTTTAAGAGGATTGAAAACAAGAACTGATGTAATGGCAACTCATATTCCATTGAAGCCATGGCAGTGACCGAAAAGCACGTCACCTATCACTCTCTTATCTTTTGGGATGTAATCAGGGGCCAGGTCATGAAGAGATGAAACAAAGAGAAGAATTTTAAAATCAACTAAACAAACTGGGAGCCAATGAATTGATGCTAAAATGTGCTCCCGCTTTTGGCACCTGTTAAAAATGAGCAGCAGTGTTCTGAACCAGCTGTAGGCTTAGCAAGTGACTTCTAATAACCCCAACATAAAGTGCATTGCAGTAGTTCAGTTGTGATAAAAGCATGGATTAATCTCAAAGGATGCAGAGAAAGAAATTCAAGATCTTGCCAATGGACGGACAAGTGGACGGACAGACGAATGGACGGATGGATAGATAAGCCGGACAACCTAAACACAAAACAATGCTGTTTGTTTTCTGGGAGAAAACAGTCAAGAATTTTTCTATTAAAAGACTCTCTAAAATGAATCAAAAATACAAGAAAAAACAAGGAATTTAAAGTGCATAATATCTGGATAATAATCTCTATTCTGCCTCTTGTTATCTAAAGCCATTAAAAACAAAATTCATTTACTTCAGAAACTACACCACTTTATTTGTTATATTATACATGAGACTATAATCCAGACCAGATGTATAACGCATTAACATATCTCCACATGCCCACACTTCTGGTTATTCCATTATCTGCTCTGCACTGTAAGAGTTTCTGTGTATGTCGGCATATTTATGTTGACAGAGACCTTAACTACATTAAAATGTTCCGTGTTCTGCACTGTTTCCAGTTTCCACTTTGAAACAAATGTAACTCGTTTGCTCCTTCCTTTGAGGAAACTCGCAACCACACACACTGTTGTGCCTATGCATGTTATTTCACCGTAACCGCCAGTTACAGTTGCTTTAGTGGTGTGAGGGAAGGTTCTTGACCAGAAGATAAAGCTGCTACACTTAAATGCAACACAGATTAGATCAATCACAGAATGACGATAAAGTTGTTGTTGATATTTTCATTATTTTGAGGTGTCAACCACAAGCTGCAGTTGTGTATCAGCAGATGGCAAAAGTGAGAAATAAAAGATTTTCATTTATGCCTGACCTGAAAACAAAAGTAAAACTTGAGCCCTTGTTTGCTGACTTGTTATGTCAGGCAGCCCACTACACTGTGCCCAGAGTGGTTTATAAAATACACTGGTTTTTCCAATACATGTTTTCAGCTTGTTGTCTGGGCCTCCTTATGACCAAAAACATTAGCTCATGAGGATTAAACGCCACACTTTTAAAACAAGAAATCTTTTGTCAAACTGGAGCGTGACTTTCAGATGTCATTAGTGATATCAAAGAGCTGTGTCTACCTTAAAAGAAAACATGCGAAGGCAATTATGGTTATGTCGATGAGATTCGATGCACCCGCTTGGGAAGACCCCATTAGTCTACACGTGTTTTTTAGCTCCTCGCAGTTCACATTAACACCAGAGCAACGCAGCAGCAACAGCATGCCAGGTTTACACCCGAGACTTGTCTCAAAATGTCCGAACCATAAAACTGTGATGGAGGTAGAGATGATTGAATCGTCGCTTCCAATACTCTCAGCCCCTACGCCAAGAAATTTAAATACAGACGGATAGATGATGTGATTGATTACTGATTACTGATTAACAGCAGATGCAGCAATTCTGGGAACTGATTAAGGAGCACTGTTTAGATTATAAAAAATTAAAAAATAAAATTTAAACTGAAAAATTTCCAAAAGATTTCTATCCGCCTGCTCACTCTGTATGTTACAGTTATTTGTTTGTTTGTTTACAAGTTCTTTAGTATCTGGAAAACATTTTTAAAATAATTTGGTCATTCAAGCTTATTTGGATTAACTACAGATTGGTGAATTTATGTGTTTTGCTTTTGTGTTTTCACTCTCTCCTCTCTTACCTCCTGCCTCGATCACGATTCACCCTTCACACTCCAGACTTTCACCATGGCCTATTGCTCACATTCAATTCTGGTTATGATGGCCTTTAACAGACAAACAACACAATTATATTGTATATAAACACACACATGGCGTTTCTTAACCTCCTCAATGATCTCTGTTCAGGCTAAAGTGAGGCAGAGCCATAGACATGCAGGGAATTCATATGTCATCACCACATGTACTAAATTTTTATGGCAGATTGACTGATGTTTTTCGAGTTATCCAGACCACTTTGGACCAGGTCTAGATGAACAAGACAACACTTAGACTTCAAATTGGACTAGTTTATTCCAGACAAGCTAGAGATTTTATAGCTCATTGTCTTTTGTAAACCTTATTCCATTTGTGAAACTGAAAAAGGAGATTCTGTACAGCTTTATACACACCCAGACCACATTGACCAGGTCCAGACCAAAACCACAGCTAAGAGACTCTTTAAACATAGTTTAACTCTCTCTTTAAAACACAGTTTCTGAAGAGTCTTCAGCTACTCCAGGACAATCTAGTCCAGATTTGACAAGTCTAAGTCTAGAGATTTTGTTTCTGGACAGTGGTCTGGCGTGAATCTCCTCTTGAATTTCTTCTACAGAAAAAGTGTCTTAAGTTGTCTGGGAAAATCTTGTCCGGACACATGAAGTTCATGGTTTTGTCTGACCTGGTCCAAAGTGGCATGGAAAAAAGGGAAATCTCCTTCTTGTCTTTTTCACAAAGGATTAAAACCCCTCATCTACTCTGGGATAATCTAGATGGTTTTAGAATTTGGCAAGTCTTAAGTATTGGTGTTTGGATCTGGTCCTGTCCAATAATCTGACCTGGTCAAATGTGGTCTGGATATGGAAAAACTGTGAAATCTCCCTTTTGGCTCTCCTTTCACAAATAAAACAAAGTTTTACAAATCTGAAAACCACGCTTTAAAGAGTGTTTAGCTTGTCTGGGGATAATCTAGTCCAGATCTGGACATGTCTAAGAGTGGCAGTTTTTGATGGATCTGGTCTCGATGGTCTAGATGCAGGCAAAACTGATCCAACTGATTCACAATCCAGACTATATTATCCCACACATAGGCTAAAGACTCTTTAAACACTAGAACCCCTATCTATGCTGAGATCATCTAGTCTGGATTTGAGAAGTCTAAATGTAGTGGTTTTTATTCT
>BRZM01001358.1:0-16155 GCA_033238685.1 Lates japonicus | reverse complement strand
TGAGCATACTTCCTGTTCAATTCTATTATGTATCCTTTGGAATGGTTGTTGTTATCATTCTTTAAAACCAATTCTTACTGACATTCAGTGTTCTCCCGTGAAGGAGACGTCAATTTTATTTTATTGTGTAGTTTCTTTTTCAAGTACTAGCGGAGTAACATGCACTCAGCGCGCATTACAGTGTCAACTCGGACGGTTGAGGTGGAATATTTCGAGTCAACGGACTGCCGTCGGAGCTGAAATCTCTTGTAGAAACTTCGGCGTGTTCTGCGCATCTCGGAACTTTCGCTTCCATGAGTGGCGAAGGTATTAAAGCCTTAAATTAACTTTTGTGTTTTGTGTCCTCGTTAGTATTCACTGTACCTCGCTGCTAAAATTCAATTACTTTTATCGTCACCTAATCCTTTCTTTTCCGGGCACCGGAAGGATCCTTTGGGTAGTAAAAAGCGCCGACTAGGCCACCATGCAGAGCCGGCTTCTGAGCATCGCTGCGAGGAAAAAACGGTTTTGGCTTTGTTGCGACTGTTGGTGCTTTAATATATAAGTTAACTGGTTTCTATTGCCGTTTTCTATTAAGGTGTCCACTTTCTCTTCAACGATCAAAATACCAGGTTCGTGACGGCGCGGGCTGCGATTCATTCGCGGTACAGGAAAATCACCCTCGATAGGATAACACTGATAACTTACCCATTTCATGGTTAATAAACTTGCTGATCTGCTCAATAACGCCCGTAAATGTGGGCGCAAATGCAGGTTAATTTAATTCGATCATTCGCCCGCCTGAATTACTAAATAATAAGTCCTAAAATTACTTTGCACCAGAAACTGAACATTTACAAAATGCTAGATAATGTAAATAAGGCAAGTATTGCAATGTCTACAGCTTCTGGACCATCACTACTTTTACCATATGTCTCTTCGCTTATGATGGGTTATATCATTCCCCATCATGTCTGTTAATTATTTGGTCTATTGAAAACTGCGGAGCTGGTGACATGTTGAGAGTAGTCCACAGTTGTTCAGCCGGGGTCAACCCTTGGGTGTTCAAAGGTCAAAGAAGCAGCAATTTTAGCCCAAAAATAGGCTGGAAACAATCAATTTCCTTGATATGCAATATCTCCCTATAACGGATACAAAACGTTTCTCATTGTCTGCACACCTGCAAACACGCTCCTCCTGAAACCAGAAAGGCTTGGGTGAACTGAACCTCGTTTTTGTGCACAGGAAGGACACTACAGGACGTGACTCATGGGCCGTCTGCAATCCGTTAAACCTTCTGACCCACTGCTATTCCTTCTACGTTTCAGTCATTTACGCTAGCCATTGGTTCACATTTCAGCTCATGAACTGATGGCAATACCAGAACATTTAATAAACATTTCTTGCCTGTTTTGGTTTGTCACAAAGAGATTGAGATATGCAGTTGTTGTCTATGTAGCAGCTACACCAAAGGGTTTATAGCTTCCTCTAGGATCTAACTGCCTCCAGGAAGGGTACAGACTCTGGCCAAAAGGGTGTCCCTCAGCACAGAAACGCATGATCTGGGTCTGGGGTTGCTCCAGGCACTCCCCTTGCACCACTGCAGTCCTGTAGCTGGTGCAGATGGTTTTGGTGGGCTGCAGGGAGGCAGAGTGTCGTTACTGTTTATTGATCCATATGCCTACACACAGTGGCCAGGTCAGGTTGTCATTGTGGGATGATGGTGAACTGGAGGTTTGTCAGTATCCTAAATCTCAGAGGTCTGAACTTGAACAAAGGTCACGCGTGATTCGCGGGTCGACCTGAAAGCTGCGTGAAAGGGCAGAACCAGTCTTTACTGCCTAATACCCCTCGGTCCTGGAAGGGCGGACGTCATCAAGTCATTCAAGAGCGCCACGGGCATCTGGGCTGGTCAGGGCTGTTCTGTATGGTCATGAAACCACAAGCCGGGGCACTTTAAATCTCCAGTGTCATATTCAGGACTGGGACTGGCGGACAATGGTTGTTGCTGGCTTTAGGCGCCCATAGTAGACATGCGAGTACGTCAGAACTCCCACGGGCCGTTTCCGGTCTGTGACATTAAGTTGTTTTGATTGTTCTTGTCACTTTCAGAGATGGCATCTTTACTACAGCAAGATGTCATCTGCTTAACAAACTAGTTTCTCCTTCAAACTTTCAAACGGAAATCACTAACAAACCCATTTACAGCTTCAATACAAATGTTTTACTATTCCTCCATACCTCATTATTCAAACTAAAATAGAATCTCTGGCTCAAATCTATGTGTCTTCTCTGTTACTTGCAGAAGCTTTCTAAAGGCAGGAAACATTGGTTAGCTGGACTTTGAGGTTTGTTCACCATCTGAGACTTCTGAGAAGACCTGTAGGCTTGTGGTGGCGTGAGCAGGAAGGAAATGCAGAGCTGGGCTGAGCTGGTTGCACACAACTGGTCAATCACTAATTTTCTCTCTATGCTGGTGAGACTTTTCTTATGACTTGTCTTTCTGTTTCCTTTTAAGGCGTGTTGAGAAGTTCCGCGATTCTCCTTGCGATAACGGTGGCCACTATCTACTACTACGCTTACACGCCAGAAAGTCATAAGAGGTAATTTTCATTCATCCTGATACTATCAGGAATCTTGTTGAATTAAATCCCAAGTCTAGATTACTGTGTTCTTTTTCCTATAAGCGCAGATCAAATGGAATGAATTACAATAAGCAAAAGACGCGACATGTACCGATGGTGGAAAGGCAGGAGAACATTCCTGAATCATCTCTGGAAACACTCTGATTCGGAGACTGTGCGACTACAGGAACACCAAGAAACAGTTGGGTGTTACAAACATTTCAGATGTCCTAAACTCCTCAGTTTTTATTAAAAAGGTATTACAGGCATCCATGACCATCGCAGCAAATGCAGACACGGTGGGTGTTGCTGCCATCCTGTCTGGAAAAAACAGGGTCAATTCGAAGCAAGAAATCCTGACAGTAGTATGCGTTAGCTCTTGGGCATGGTCGTTATTTCAGGATTGTGGGAGGATTTTCCATACTGTTGTATGTAAGTGAGGCAGTGGTGTTTCGTCCGAACAGGTGAGACTGGTATTCTGCGCGCCGCTCCCACAAGACTGAGCGATCTTACTGTCAATGCGGCCCAGCAGCTGACAGCACAAATGCGGTATGCAACTGGGCGAACCAAATAGAAAACTGGGTTACCGCTCCCAGGAGGCTGAAATGGCCAGCCATTACTAATCGTGACTAACGGGACATTTCGGTTTGCAATCAGATGTTGTCGCCTCGGTCCGCCGACCACTGCTGGCGTTTCCTACCGGCAAGCCGAAAAGCGCTGATGCCCTGCGCTGAGCCGAGTTACCAGCCAGCTATTTCTTCGGCGAAATCATTCGTATGACTCGATTTGGTTTCCCCAGTATATCGAATAAACTGAAAAATGTGACTTCACCGACGTCAGTTCCAGGGGTATTTAAGCTACTAAGTTTTCGGAGCTCTGGCCAAAGCTTGCGTTCGCTGAATTCACGGTTTGCGACCAGATTCAAGTCTCGCGCCTGACCTGGATATTTGGCAGAAGCGATGTCTCCATAAGATAACTGCCCTTGCTTTTCTCGCGGTTGCCGCGGACCGATGCGCAGCCTGTTTTCTGAGTCAAATTGGCTGACCTCTAAATACGACCCAGATCTGGTTTGATATTTACCTTGCCGGTTGCCCTTTCCCCATGTTTTCCTACCGTGCGCGACGATCGCGATTGCGGTGGGCTGTTTATATTACATTTTATCTAAATCATAGCCAATCATTTCTCGCCATTTGGAATATTAACGGTGATGTGGAACGAGAACCTGATGTGCGGCGGGTACGCGGATGAGTTCACCATCTGGGGAGAAACAGACAGGTGTGGTGTGGGCACCTGGTTTGCAGGTGGAGCCGGTCGTTTTCAGGACTTTTTCCCCTGGACAGACTCAGAAGAAGTCGCGATGCAGTCCAAAAGGCCAGTACGCGTGAGTTCCAGATAGCGAACTGGACCAGAATGTGGAAGAAGCTGGCGAACTTTTAAACTTTGTCGGCTGCTTTGCTTGAAACAACTAGAACTTTCTTGCGGGTCGGATCTGGGAGATTTGGGCTCAAAATCGTTGGCAACCACGTTGAAAATAGGTGAGATTTCTCAGGCTATGTGGGCTTTCACTGTATGACGATATCGTCAGGTGGGAAAGTTCAAAGCGGTGCCCAAGAGAGAGTTACTAGGGCCCTCGGCAAGTTAATGTTTCTGTCAAGTGATTGTAGAGTGGGGTCCAGGTGGGGGTTGATGATCACAGATGGGTGAGCCAGCGCTTTGCTGATAATGGCTCAGAAACAATGTCTGGCCATCGTCACTATCAATGGGCGGTCTGACTGTGCGCAGGAATTTCGGATCCTGTCGCGACTCAGTTTCGATATTCCTGGCCGCCGGACCGACGACTTTGCGGCCTCTATGAAGTTGCTTGAATTAAAGCTTGTTGCTTATTTTCCCATCAATTAAATTCAACAGACTGACCCGGTTGGCGGCTCCGAAGTTTGTGGTCCGTCTCAACCTGCGTGCGCAGGATCGTCCAAAATTGTGATTGGCGTGTGGGATCCGACCGGGTCTGATCATCGATTCTGCTTTCTGGTTTATGGTCCGGAGCCGGCATGTGCATCATGAGCGAGCTGGCGCTTGATTGATCAAAGCGGCGTAGGGGCGTGGCGCTGTAAGCGAGGCCAGCGGCGTGAACATCATCAAAATAAGCACGAGTCGGCCTCAAGTTTCATGGCGTCTGACGTCCGTAAGTGACTCAACGAGGTTTCTGAGGCTGGTGCTCTGTCGCTCGGTTGCCTGGTGCTGCGTCTTCAGATTCGCTGACTGATGGCGAATGAGGCGCTGAAACGCTCTGACGTTTGTGCCGGATCTCTCTGGCTGGGTAATCGCCCAGGCACCATCGCCAGGTGATTATCCATTTAACTGCAAGCTTGTGCCTGATTTTAACGCTCCACGAATCAAGTCAACTTTTATAGATCTACCTCCCCAGGTGCTGAAAACCATCTACCGGCTCGAAGGCCGGATGTGCCTCGGTCTCCGACTATGCACCAGGCGAGAGGACTGAATGGATTTTCCATGGCTATCCCAACGCTGCTGCATCAACTCCCCTCGCGGGCTCTGAGCCTGGCGCGTTGTCGGTGAGCAGCCAGGCCACGGGCCTCTTCTGTCAAACTGGCTTCTGGCTGATATTTTCAATGCGACTCAGCTGAAACATCTAATCAGATTACACCGTGTTAAAATACATTTTCAAACTATGATGATAAACACAAAGAAAGACAAAGCATATTCCGTTCAGGAGACATTTCAACCCAGCTGCATGCCTCCATCTCACCTCTTTTTTAACACAATCGTTGTGGTACAAAAGATATCGAAATTTTTCTCATCTTGCTGTTTTCCTCAGACACTGGTGGCCTGCGCTTGGTCTGGCGTAGCACCGACCCGGGCGTCTCCATTACTGCCGCTGGCTGCGCGCGTCACCACCGCGCACCTGCGGTCTGGCTCGCCCGGTTACCCTCTGGCTCCTGATCCAGCCGCACTTACTGGCTTGGGGTGGGGCGCCATCCCGGAAACACCCGAACCCCTGCTTCTACCACCATTGCCTTCTGTGGAGACTGGTGGAGTTCAGAGTTGTTGCTCAAGATTCAGGGTGGAAACACCCCCTGTGATCTTTGTTTAGATCATTTATTCCATTAATTAGATTTGAAAAAGGCGCTGGCTTCTTAAGGACCACCTGTACACTTACCAACACAGGAGGGATAGTCATATCGTTTGTGTGAATTCACTATGGGTGGCACCAGATTCAGCTGCCTGCTGCAGGCCAATAAAAGAGATAGAATACAGACCTGATTATATTTGGAGTAAAGTTGCGTTTAAGAAGTCTACCTGGAGAGTTTGGCGGCTTCTATATTCTTCATCACTATAAATCTGTCTTTATTTTGTGTGTGGGAGCCAGCAGGTGTGTGGGTCTCTTGGAAGATCTGCAGGCTGAGGCCGGGCGGGGTCTGCAGAGGCCTGGCCCCCAACACAAAGTCCTGCATCCCGGCAGGCTCCAGCATCAGCTAAAGTAGTCTCTGAAACTACTAGAGAGAAACAGCTGCTGGGGTGACCTCGCGGCTCTCCCTCTCTTTGTCTGAACTGCGTGCCAGCCTTCCCCGCCCCTCTGTCCACCGAACCTGTGCAGGAATCCCGGGACCTTTGCACAGCCCCCCTGCTGCCCGAACTTCCGTTGAGCCATCTCATTCTGGTCTCGGCTGGCCGAAACGAAAGGACCGGTGAACATTGGAAAAGTAATGCACGGAGATAATGTGGACTCCTGTGAGCTGGAGTTGTCGCTGAGGTTGCGGTATCTGCTATTATGTTTTAGAAAGGGTGCAGATGGAAGCTGAAATGAGATATGAGCGCGCCAATCAGTTAAATGGCGCATAACACCCTGCCATTTGTGCTGTTGTACACAAACAGGCGACCGAACTTTATTTCCATGTTGCTGGTACAGCGGCACGTAGCCGTTGATGGTTCGGTTTCGTAATACGCCGCCAGCACTCTTGTTGTCTTCGCCGTTTAAAGAAAATCTCTCCCATTCAGGTACGGCGGACTACGTGGCGTTAATAAACTCTCCAGGTTTTATTCTTTTAGTTCTGCAGGAAACTTGATTCGCGATCTAAGCGGAGGACACGCCGCGATCTCTCTTCTCTGTCCTGCTTGAATGGATGATGGATGACACCTGTTAGATGTTGTTTCATCCAGCGCTGTATTTATTGTTTGTGTCTGGAAGAAAAAGGCGAGCCAGGAGACCTGCGCACTGCTGCTAACGAAGAGCCAAGTGTCGATTGATCACATGTTTAAAATGCAGTGTGGTTGTGACCAAGGTGGGAGATTGCTTGCAGGCGATGTTATGCGCGCAGCTGTGAGACACTGTTTAACAAGTCGGTCTGAACGATGCCAGAAAAAGGTGTTTCACCAACGAAGTTATTTTTATGGTTGTAAACGCTGGTTCTCTATTAGTAATATTAGATGTGTTTTGCCCTAAATATAAATGTCTTAATGTCCTCAGGTTGAAAAGACAGATTATTGTTTAATTGCTGGCCACAGATAATAGTTTCTTTTTCCTTTTTTTTTGGTCTCTCAACATATACTTGCTGAAAAACAAGGTATTGAAAAAGATGAGCGACATAGTGCACTTTAATCAATGCTGGAAGGGCCTGTGAATGAATGTTGTATCAATCCAGGTATTAAGAGTTAATTCTTTTTTGTAAAGAATATATTTTAGTGTTTTAATGGACCATTCTGATGCAAATAAATGCAAATTCTTGTCACATGTCGTGTCGGGTGTTTTTACTTTTTGTGCAGATGTTTATTCTGGGTTGAAAAGTCCTGTAATCTGACATGTTTCTGTGAAGATAAATGCAGGTTTCAGGGGGTATTTCTCCCCGTATGCAGATCTACATGTGACAAAGACAGACGTGGAAGTAGACCGGGGTTTTCTGACATTGTGAATCTTTCTCATTTCCACCATCCATCCATAAAAACCCACATCTTATATAAAACAAATCTGGCACAACAGTGTGTGGAATTTTATTAGACGAAGGATTACAACATCATAACCACGGACTATAGGAAGGAATGAGGAAGTGGTGACAACACCACCACGAGGATCAAAATAAAACCAGACAAAAATAAACATTTACAACATTAACTACACAGTTACTTTACAAAACCAACATTTATCACAGAGCACAGTTAAAATGTTTTATGATTTATTGTGCTGTGCTGTTAAATGACAGCTAATATCAGTCAAAGTATAAAAAGACACTTTCTTTTTTCCACCCTCATTAGTGATATTCAGCCTCACAGACTGGATTTAAACAGTTTCAGCCTCTAGGACACAACATGTGGAATTTCAGCTGTGGAAACAGCACTATAAAACTATAATATATATTTCTCTGGATATTCCAGTTTTATGGGGACATCTCTCATAGCAGGTATTTGTAGTTCTCTGAATTTGGGTGGAGGCAGAAACTGCAGGGCTGGGTATCTCAAACCCTAGATTTATAAAACTACAACTATCTGCATGGGTAGATACCAGCAAGAAGTGAGGAAAATATGTATGTTTGTCATTTTGGTGAACTGATCCTTTAAGAAAGGCCTTTACATGTATACAAGGATTTAGGAGTTATATAATATTTTAATGTTCCTCTGCACTGAATCACACAGAAATGTTGACTATACTTTTTTAAAATTCTAATTTACTGCTAAAGTGTCCTTTTCCTTTTAGTCTATATCTTCATCTTAACATATTTTACTTAGCAGGTGAAACTTTTACTGGAAATTGAGTCTTAACTGTTCTCAGAACAGTGTCAGCTCTTCCAGGAAACTACAGGAAGTGTTTAGAAACTGGTGCTGGGCAGAAGAGATAAAAGATTAGCTCGCTGTACTTTAGAATAAATTACAGAAATGTGTTATGTTACTGACGGAACAGACGTTTTAGTAAAGATATTCCACATAATATTCAGTACATGATTATACTGTGACCTTTATATTATCATTATTACATTCTTTCATGGTGGGGATTACATGTATGCCGAGAATTCAGCTGATATGTTACTGGGTTGGGATTAGTCAGAAAACAGTAAAGTGTTGTTATGTAACAGTATTTGACGGAGGATTTCAACATATAGAAGTCGTTTGACTTTTTTTAAGCGCAGGGTACATTTCGCGCAGTTTGTCCTTCGCTGCCTCCCGTACCAAAACAAGGAAGTAAAGGTGAAGGGAGGTACACAGCGAAACCAGAGAAAAATATATAAAATACGCATTTACTGCTGTAACTAGTTACACGGGTGTGCGATAAAACACACATTTATTATCTAGCATAGTCAAAACGTGAGTTTTATTTTCATAACCACCCTTGCTATGTTGTTAAAAGACAGCTAACGAGGCTAACCTGTTAGCTAGCAGTTAGCAGCGGTGCTAATGAAAGGTGGTGTTAATATTGCCTGTTGATAAAATGGCGCAGAGCATGTTTCGGACCGGGGTTCTGGTCCGGGCCACACACACCGTGCTGACCTGGGTCATTACCCTCATCCTGTTCCTGCATGACACCGGTAAGTTCATTCAAACTGGGCCAACTCTTTACCTGTGAAGTGCCACAGATGGGCGGGGCACAGGGAAAGTGTATTTTACTTAAACACAGTTCTGAAGTACCTGATTACTTCTGTTTTATGCTGCCACACTTCAGAGGGAAATATTTGACCGTTTACTGCACATTTATCAGTTACTGAGACAAAAACACACGATAAGCTTTCAAATGACATTAGTGAAGATTAAACTAATGGTTCCCAATCTATCTATTTGTAATGATGATACGGCTTTAATGTTGTGTCTTCTTGGTCTGAAAGTCTTTATTACAGTTGCATACAGTGTTCAGAACCAGATCATCCATCTGTAAGTTAGATTTAATGTTGTGTGGGAGCAGCAGTAGTTGTACTCTAAATATCATTGACTTGAAAAGCTGAGCTCTACTGTGTTTGTGTGCAGATCTGCGGAAGTGTGAGGAGCGAGGAGAGCTGCTGCTGCCGGCTCTGTTCTTCCTCGTGGTCGTGCTGTCGGTGCTGTTATACTTTGCAGTTTCTTTAATGGATCCTGGCTTCGTTCTTACTGACACTGTGAAGGTAAGATGAACTGACCAAACCCACGTCACTAAAACCAAACACATACAGGTCTTTTATTTACTGTATACTTTTGTTGAGTGTTTATTGTTAATGTTCGGTCCTTGGCTTTGATTTCTTCATGATTTCTCTCATGTGTCTTTAGTTGACGGACAGTCGTGTCCCCAGGGTATACACAATCCTTTAAGTAAAGGTCACAGTGTGTACAGTGTATCTGTGTTTACATGTGTGACCCACATCAGTCTTTATTACGCAGGGCGCTCAGGGTTCAAATGAGGAAATGGAGTCGATGATTCCTCAGGCTTCGACCCCTCGGCTGCGGCGCTGTGGATACTGTCTGCTGCAGGTAACCAGCTGCAAACCTACACCCTCTCTGTGTCCGTCAGCATTATACGGGAGTAGTGACTTGCAGCAGTAATGCATCTTTGCCAAAAACACAATGTTCACTGTGGTGGCACATCTTATCACCACATCACAGGGTGATGCACATCAGTGCAATTTTCTTTTCCCAGTTAAAATAGCACCTCTCTCTCTCTCTCTCTCTTTTCATGCAGCAGCCAATGAGAGCGAAGCACTGTCAGACGTGTAAACGCTGCGTTCGTCGCTTCGACCACCACTGCCCCTGGATCGAGAACTGCGTGGGAGAGAGGAACCACCGCTGGTTCATCGTCTACCTGCTGGTGCAGCTGCTCGCTCTGCTGTGGGCTCTTCACATCGCTCTGTACGTCTGTACACCGCTCCATCTGTTCCCTCTAAGATAAATGTCCTTATCTGGTGGGTGGGTGGAAAATCATCACATGGTGACAGCGCACTCTGTTCTGCAGGTTTATCTCTACAGCTTTAGGTCGCATTAGGTAACACTGAAGAGTTTGAGAATTGACAGACTAATCTCTGTTTTAATGTGTTGCTCAAGCACATTTTCAAAGTTCAAGTGAGTCTCATTTTAGGGATTCTGCAGCCTTGTAGTTGAAGACCAGTGACTTGAACTGCTATGATGCATGTGGTAAACTGGAGGTGTAGGTGTAGACACATCTGCCTGAGGCAGAAATCTACTGGCTGGGTTATGGTGCGTACCAGTTGTACTTAGAAGTTGGAATTTCTGAGTTCCTAGTCTGAGGTTTCAGAGTAGTTGGATTTCCAGAAAGTTGGAGCAACCCCGACAGAAGAATTCAAGATGGCTGCTATTCACGCCAACAGTAATGAACACAACACCTTTTCTCCTCTGACCTCTTCAGGTGGAGTGTGTATTTGCTTTGAAACTCCAAAAGAGCAAGAAAAACAAAAGCTTTCCTGTGAGCGTTCATGTTTTTCTGACTTCTCAACTGGAACGCAGTCACTCCCACTTCCAACTTCTGATGTAAATGGAACGCACCATTAAACCTCAGTCAGTAGAGCCAAAGGCAGGTTTTTATAGCACTTTTTATAGCACTTTTCAGTGCGTTACCTGGGACATGAGAGGCATTAAGACAAGCTATGTGAGAAACATTAAAGAATATGAAAAGACACATTTAAATAGGATTTAAAAGATTACAATGAAATAGAAGATCAATAGTTTAGTTGATTTAAATGAAAGAAGAGGAAAACAGATTGGTAAACATCAGCTCTGATACACACTAACAACAGTGGGTAAATCTTTCAGGTCTGGAGTTTCACCCAGCGTCACGTGGGAGCTGTGGTTCAGGGTGAACGGGTTCCTGCTGGCGGCACTGGGCGTTGTCGGGGTTTTCTCCGTGGTGGTGGTGCTGCTGCTGTGCTGCCACCTCTACCTGGTCTCCATCAACTGCACCACCTGGGAGTTCATGTCGCGTCACCGGATCTCGTACCTGAAGAACTGCGGAGACGAGGAGAACCCGTTCGACCGCGGCGTCTTCTGCAACCTGTGGGATTTCTTCTGCATCTGCAGGACGGTGGTGTGGGAGCAGGTCTACCACAGAAACACCCCAAACCCAGTGTAGCCTCATGGAGACTGGTGTCAGACAAACTTGTGGCTCCTATTGACTTTTTGTGTTTGACTACGATGGATGCTTTGTGTGCAGGAGAACAACTCTGGACCATGAAGTTATACAAAAATGGACTAGAGCAGACATACAGATCAGAAGACACTACTCCAATGAAAAGTACTGTAGCTGAGAAATATCCCAGCATGCATCAGTTGGATTGGAGCCACCCTGAGGTTCATGTTTGTGGTTTTCAGTGAAATATCTCGACAACTATTCGATGGATTTCTATAAAATTTGCCACAGACGTTCACGTCCAACCTCAGGATGAATTGTTGTAACTTTGATGAGCCGCCATGTTGTTCTGTTCTGCCAAATTAAACCTGATGTTTTCGTGGCCGCCAAATTTCTACCATCAGGCCTGAACATTAACGTCTGGAACAACTAACGCAGCGTGAACGTGGCCTTTACTCTTGTTTTCATTCAGGAAAGGAAGCCAAACTCAAATGTATCCGTGTTTAACGTCTTAACACAAGACCTCCTCCTGTATTTACAGTCAACACACATCAGTGCTGCCACACAGCGTTGGTGTCTTTTAACGCATGAGGACTGACGGTGTGGGCTCACATAGAAAATGAAGGGTGCGGGTGTTTTGATGCATCATACTCTGCCTTTACAGTTACTGTCTACAAAAACATAGTTATGATTATGAATCTGCACTGATTTTTGGCTCTTGACAGTTTTCTATACTTGATCTTACAAACAAAAAATCTTGTGTGTAATTCTTGAATATTTATTTTAAATCTCTGGGTGTTTTTTAATATTGATTACATCTATACTGATTACTTTAAGTCCCCTAATTTACCGTTTATAAGCTGTACACAGACATTTAATTAGAATGTAAGTGGCGCAGGGATGACGTATTTTGTAGGCCAAACCGGAAGTTAGCATCAGCCTGGTTCCCTCCACAAAAAGCCAATGAGATTTATTCATTGGCTTTGGATTATTCCAGAAAATAAACTGTGACCAACTAAAGTTTGTGATACTTAAATGTTTAGTTGATCAGATAATCTGAAGCTTAAATCCAATCTCCAGCAGTAAAAAGCTAATGTTAGGCTATAAACCAACTACACCACGGGTCACATGACGTCAATGTCTCCTCCACTAAGCTTCCAACTGGTCATTTCATTTAGCTCTGAGCTCTTCTACAAAAGCCTTTCTTCTTAGAAAGTTAGTGAGAGTTTGAAAGAGCGTGAGTAGAAACACAACGAGGCTGTAAAGGTGGACTGGTGAGTAGATGGGTTTTCATGTTAACGTCCCCGACAACCTCTGTAGTCTCATTTAGACACTCGTTAGCAACCGCCTTTTTTAAGACACGTAAAAGCTTCAAACATCAGGAGTGGGGGATTTACTGACCCATTTTATGTCGGAGAATAAAACCTGAAAATGTCTTGAGCTTGTGTTAAAACCACAGACCTTATTTCAGACATTTAACCAGAAACTAAACTGACTGGGACGAGGGAACAGGAAGTGCTAACATGCTAACTTCCGCGTTTTAGGACTCGCGCTTCTCGAAGAGACCAACGAAAATGGCGGACTGTCGCCATCTACTGTCCTGGCATACGACTGCGTTTTCAAACATTTTTGCATTATCTGTGACGAAGATCGTCGTCACAATATTGTTTTTTTTTAACGCAAAGAATAACCTTTTCCGCTTTTCGCAAAACTGTTGTTGTGTAAACAAAGTCCGGCGAAAACATGACCTCTTTGATGAAGGTAATAAATGGTTCCTAACACACAATAAGGTGGTTGTAAGCAGCTGTCAGCTGGAGTTTTTTGAGTGTTGTACAGTTCCGTATTTGTCAACTATCATATTACAGCTACATTACAGTGTGTTATAAACCATTTATTTACTGTTTGTGTACTGAATATAAACGCTAAACAAACGACAACAACTCAGGTCTGGTCACCACTTTATAACACTAATGGCCTTTACTGTAAATCTGTTGCAGTTAATATCTTATACCAGTGGTTTAAAGGACTGTAACTGGTTCTATTTTAATGTAAGTGATCATTTTTTTTTACTGTTTGAACTTAATTTAACTGAGATGGAGCCAAGTATTTTACAAACTTGTTTTACTGTATTTGTTCTGTTTGTATTTATTGACAACAAGAGTACATTAAAACACTGATGATATATGCATGTTGTTATAGAATACATCTGTACACACTGACATTCCTGATGCTTCACACACACACATACATAAATACAGTACTGACACAGAAGTAACATGTAATATTCAGCAGCATGAACTTAAAGTGCTACAACAGCTAAACTGATGGTTCTGTTACATTTGACTAATTTAGCTGACTATCTCATCCAGAGCAGGTGGAGGGGTCGGTGCCTTGCTCAGGGACACTTCAGCAGGACGTGAATGAAACCTCAGGAGGTTTCAGTTTGTTTAAAGAGCAACTTACAGCTTGAACACACCTTCTTTATATGGTCAGAAATGCTCGCCAGTAGGTTGGAGGTTGGCAAATATTGTGCAAATAAGAAACTTTATTTTATTGGTCCTGTTTTCCTGGAATTTCCAGGAAACTTTCCTCATAATTTCCTAAAAAAATAGCTAAGTTAATTTCCAGGAAAAGCCTGTGGATTTTGGTATAAATTATCAAGGGAAATTGAGAAAGTATTATCACCAGATCAATTAATGTTAATTAAATTAATTTTCTGGTAAGTTGCTCTTTAAAGTCCTGTATTTAAGTTTGATATCGTGCCTAACATTTCCCTCCAAACCCTCAGAACCATCTCCCAGTCTTGATGTTTTCAGAAAACACCAATAATAAACTTTTTATTTTTGGTGCCTTTCAACAAAATCAGGGAGTATTATCTTCAGGCTTCGTCCCTCCTCCTCTTCCTCCTCCTCTCTTATTGCACTGACATCATTAGAGCTCAGTATCACAGAATATGATTTTGCTAAATTCAAAATACAGATATTTTTCTTACTATTATGGCTATAGTAGATTCTCTATGGCTTCTTTTATTACCGCTAGCGTTTACAGTTTCTAGTGCACAAGTTCACCACGGTGCCATGCACTTCTACTGTCAACAGAAAACAGTTGGTGAGTGATATGTGATATAATGCGCACGTCGTTGCTACGAGGGAATGACTCGACAGATATGTGAAACATTTCCATGTTGGATTTTTTTTTTCCCCTAAAAAAGACTCGTAACCAGAAACTGTTTCATTTTGTTTGGTCAAGGCAGTGGGCGAAGCCTGTCACAGTGATGCATAGAAACGGCAGCACATACTGAACCTCTGACGGATAAATACTGTAAAGAAATATAACAAGCAAAGGCCACGAAGCAAGCTGAGTCTGTCTGCAACACACAGGATGCTTGAAGAGGCTACGACTGGAAATACTGAACAAAAACAGCAGCACTGTTTGAACTTCTCTGTAGTTAATTTCTGAACTGTTAATGGCAGAGAAACCATCATTTCACCGCTTAAAAATGAGATGAACTCTGATTCTATATCATTATTTAACAAGCAGACTGAGATGTCTGATGAGCTTCACATCACTGTCTTGACGAGTTATGTTTTCATGTTTCATGTGATGTTTTTTGGGGCTGGATTATCGACCTTTAAGTTACAGTTACAGATAACTGATAATCTGCACTCTGTTACAGAGCGTGCCCAAGATATTTAAGTTAATGGTTAAAAGTTAAAAGCTCTGCAGTTAATCCAAATTTGTAGAATAATTTAATAATAATTTAGAGCTGTGATGATTAGTTGATCAATAGAAACATAATCAGCAACTTTTTTGATAATCAACTAATCATTTCAGTCATTTTTTAAAGTGTTTCAGTCTCAGAATTTCCTGCTTTTCTTTGTAAACTAAATATTTTTCAGGTATTTGATTTTTATGTTGAACAAAAAAAGACATTTGAAGGCATCACGTTCAGTTCCGAGAATTTGTGACAATTCTTTAAATGTTTTATAGACAAAATGATTGGAAATTAAAATTAGTTTGACATGGTTGACATTACAATACAGTTTGCTATTTAATAGTTCTAATTTTGTTCAGTCATGTTGAATTTTCTGTTGTTTTTAGCCACTCAGTCTTTAAAATCCAACTTAGATACCAAAAAATAAAGTTTATCTGTAAATTATAACCATAATTAAAATATCAGTGTAAGCTGCTGCAAGATAAAATAATTAGTTTTTAAAGAGTTGAACTGATTTAACTCGATGGTCAGTTTTCAGGCTGTTGATTTGAACCTTTTGTAGTGAAATTTTCCATCGAGTGTCTTTCAGTCAGTGTTGTTGACTGTCGCAATTTTATCTTCCTCTTTTTACCTTTGTAGTTTTCCTATGTGATAATCTGTTGTTGTGACTCACGAGACATTTCCTCTTCCTTTACCACGTTACATAATCACGTTTGTGACTGATGCTCCAGCAGCTGAGGCGGCCGAGGCTGCGACACAGGTGAAACTTGACAATCATCGTTATATCG
>BRZM01001357.1:0-31678 GCA_033238685.1 Lates japonicus | reverse complement strand
TGAGCTGACCCCTTTCTCCGCCTCTCTCACATTCCTCCAAACCCCTCGCTGCCCTCTTTCTCCCCGTCCTCTCTGTCCTCTGCTCCCCCATTTTACCTCCTAACATCTCTTTCCTGCTTCAGCTCATCTTTTCACTCCCCAGTCCCACCAGGTCTATATCGCTCCATCCATTACTCTTTTTATTTTTCAAACAATATCCTCATGTTTGGAGTTTCCATAGATCGTTTTTCTCCTTCTGTGCGGTGTCTTCCCCCCTGTTCTTGACTTTACTGCCTCCTCTCCATCTCCCCTGTCCTCCTCCCCCCTCTCTCAGCAGGACCTCAGTAAAGTGGGGTCAGCCGATAGCATGTAATGCTATGTCTTTCCCCTGTTTCTTGCCTTGCTCTTTGACCACGTTCATTAATACAAGCCTCTCTAAACTGACCGATCGCCTTTCATGTTTTCCCCTGGGCCATGTCCTAGACATGACAGTAGACCTAACATTTCAAAGTAAGCCCGCTCCGCTGGGACGTGTATGCTTTTTGTGTGAATTTACATTTGTGTCTCAGCGTGTTTAATAGGATCAAGACAAAGCAGAAATAGTGCAAAGCAGCCGTGCTTGTTATCTTATGTGACTTAATTCAATATCGTCGAGTAAAGTCATTACAGGTAATGCCATTCAGGGTTGAGAGTTAACTGAGTTTCATTTTTCTCTCATTAAAATGAGAATGTGTGAAGAGGGGATGAGGGGGAGGAAAGTGAGAAAAGGGGGAGAAATATGAAATGCTGTCAGTCTGTGATGTCTTGGAATGATTGTCATTTATATTTAGCTCAGTGTGGATGGCGACACAAAGACAGCTGTTGTTGCCAGCTCATGTCTATTTTGGCCTTGCGTTGGTCCCTCCTGTTACTTTAACCAGACCCATATCTGTAAATAGTCTGTACCGCTGACAGACTGTTGAGACAGATCACACGCTGCAGAACTGAGATATTATCTTCAGACTGAACTGAACTCACTCTCAAGTTCAGTAATAGAATTTTTTTGGAGACCACATCACGATCACTTGTGTTGTTTGCCCAGCATCCGGGTGTCCAGTAATAATCCCTGACCAATAACCTCGCAACCTCTTGACCTTTTAGCAAGAGTGGAGCCCCCATAATTTCTGCTGCAGTAAACCCTAAACAGGTCCTATTTAGTGTGTTCAAAACAGGATGCCAGTGTAACCCACCCACCTCCTACTATCCAGCCCTACCCAGCATTGGACCCCTCTCCTCCTCCCTCTGGGAACTGGATCTCCAACAGCACCCTGGCACTACTCTCACTCCATAAGAGGAGGGTTAGTGATGGGTTGGGTGAAGGATGAGGTGGGTGGGTGCTGTAATGAGCAGAAAACACTAGAGAATAGACATAAGAAAATCAACCTGGATAAAATTTGGCATTAAAAATACAACTTGGGACCCAAACAATTGTGTAAACAAGTTCAGTCAGCTGTATTTAGAGAAGAGTGTGGTGCATAATCAGCAGCTCCTTTACTTTCTATGATCAAAGCTTTTTCACTTGAGGACCTCTTTGTTGTGATATAGAGATGTTAACAATTTCTTACAGCAGTGAATACATTATTAGTCCTGGTTCTGCTCTTTCTTTTAAAAAATTAAGGTATTTTTGAGTAAAATTTGGTTTAAAAAACTTTTTGTATTATTATATTTTATATAATATTTTTATGTAACATATGTGGTGAAAGGGGGATTTCTTTTAACCAGTACAGGGCAGAATTCACAGCAAACATCTAAACAGAAATAATGGGGGTAAGAGCTATAGTTCTCTGTAGGGGGTACGGGGGGGGAGCAGCAGGAGAACCAGTGGGGCGATGAGGGTTGGCCTGATCTGTCCTCTTAAGGGGGTCAAATGGCCCTTCACAAAAAAACAAAAAACGTATCAGATGACCTGGCTTTAATAGTCCTGAAGTTGTCCATCTGTCTACTCATCAGTCTGTCAGTCTGGTGTTGTGTTTACAGGTCTGCCACCTGTCAATCATCAGTCACTTAGTCTTTCACATGCAAACACACGCACACTGCCCTGGCCCCTCAGACCAATACCTGACCTCAGGCACTGATACTGGACTCGACTTGTTGAAGTTGGAGCTGTAGCTGTATTGAGTTAGTCGAACTGGATCCATGTAGCATGAAACAAAAAGACCCTGAGGAGGGACATCTAACCTGGTTATAAAGAGCAAACAAATATGTTTCAACACAGGAGCCAGTATAAACAGGTACAAGAATATGTACACAAAAGCGAGGCTTTGCGTGCCAACACTTTACAGTACATATACAGACAGTACATACACATGCGTGTACAGCCATGTAGCCATATGTGCACAGATAGAAACATACAGATTTTGGAGGCAACCCAACAAACCCATGAGGATTTTGACTGTACTCCAACATGTCCAGAACACACACACACACACACACACACACACACACTCACTCATGCACAGTCACTGAACAGAAAACATTAACCAACCAAGTACAGGAGGTGTAGAAAGGAGCAGGAAAAAGAGGAAACAGAATGGCTTCTTTCCTGACACCATCTTTCCTCTTCTGCCCTGAGGGCCACAAAATGAGCCTATTGTTGCCTGTCCTCTCTCTCCTCATTCCAGCCATCAGTTATCCCTCTTTCTTTTCATCCTACATAAGTGTTCTCTTCATATAGTTTGGATACCCTATATGATCGACATCAAGTGTGGAAGAAAAGTCTGCTTCTTGCGTATGAGACCCACATCATGGCCCTCTCTCCTGCTGGTTGTGATTGTATGTGTGGTGTTGGGCTCTTTAGTGTTGTGTACTGCGGTACCACATTTGTGCTATGTGGTGTGGTATTGTGGTAACACTGAAGGGGGGTGTAGGGCAGACAGGCTAAATAGGCCTCTTCTTTAAAGTGAATTTAAAAAAGTCCTCAGTGTGTGTAAAACCCTGTTTTTCATTCACGTTTCTCTCACACACTCCAGCGCAAACACACACGTGTGTGTGCACACTTGGGGTGCACTGATGCTTCTGCCTCTGATTAGATGTTTTCTGCAAGTGTAGCCCATGTGTGCAGGGGTATGACGCTACCTTTGCTTATGGATGCGAAGCTCGCCCACTGCAGACAGCTCCAGGAAAGCATCAGGAACATACGCTTTGACCAGAAGAACCTGCATCTGGTAGTCGTAATGAACAACAGTGCCTCCTCTACTGAGCAAGCATGGGAGATGTTTACAAGATCCTTCTGAACGTCTGAAAGAAATGCACGTGAATGAGAGGCATTAATAAATTCTTTACTTGTATGATATATATATATATAGTCAAAGAGGTAACGGCAAGAGAAATTCATAAATTGGAGACTCTGTGTCTTGTTAGTTGTACTTTCAGTTAACGACAGGCTTCACACACATGTACATTAACCCTAAGATGAGGGTTAATTCATTACGCCTCCTTTTCTTTTAACATCTGCTTTAATACACATAACTGGACAACATGTCTCTAAACAATTTCTTCATGTGCTTTATCTCCTGCGGCCTCTACTTTTTTTTTCTTTTTCAGAGCTGCTTTAACCACGTCTGGTCACAAACTCCTGCTTTTGACAGATTTTTGTTTCTTTATATTGATGCTTAAATTGATCTCAAACTTAATCCCATTTTAAGGGCCAGAATCCTGCTTCAACCCCGGTTCTTGTCGGTTTCCTAAATCCTTTGTTTGACTGGGTTAGGCAGAGCGGGGCCCAGCCAAAACCACCGCTGTCACTTTCAATTGACGGGATCTCGGTTGTCGTTTGATTGGCGCTCTCGTCTTTTTCGGGCTGTGATTCAGTCAAGATGTTTTCACTGTGAAAGACTGTAACAGTACAACGTCGTAATGAGGTTGCCGGTGTGATAATTTGCCCCCGCGCACACCTGCAAAGCAGTCTGGGAGGGCTGGGATTCTCATTAGTTGAATTAGGGATCTTTTCTGTTATTGTGCTCACATCAGTGTTTCATGCTTTTCATTTCCAATCAATCTTCTCTTCTCTTCTCTTCTCTTCTCTTCTCTTCTCTTCTCTTCTCTTCTCTTCTCTTCTCTTCTCTTCTCTTCTCTCTCCTCTCCTCTCCTCTCCTCTCCTCTCCCCTCCTCTCCTCTCCCCTCAGGGTTAGTAAGAATCCAGATGTTAAGGCCATTTGCTGCTATTAAAAGGGGGGCAGTAAAAATCTCAGACCACTGTAGAACATGATCTTCAATGCGCCGTTAACCATCAGCTGACCTGAGCTGATCTTTTCTTCCACTCCCCCATCCAGTTTTTTTCCCCCTCTTTATCTCTTCTCCCTCTTTCACTCTTGTTCTGACTCTCTCAACCCCTCAGTCTTTCTTGATAACTCTTCATATGTTCTAACCCATAATCACCTTCAATTATTCTTTTTTCCCCCCATCCTCTCCATGGCCAACCCTGTGTATCTTTTTCCTCCCTCAGTCTATCCACAGACTCTGGTTAGATGGTGTTTGGAGGTAATTTGGCTGTGTCTCTTCTGATTGGTTATGAAAAGCAGATAATGTCCTGCCAATGCCAATACCAAAAAGTGATACTAAATTGCTATATAGGGTTTTTGTCTTGTGTTGTTTAATATTTGTGGCAAAGCAGAATAAAACTGTATTTGCGGAAAACCGCACAGTAAATGCCCCAAGTGAGTTTAAACCAAACCCTAAGAATGATTTGTAGACAGCTTAATCCAGGTCTGCTATTTGCAGAGCAGGACCCGTTCTTTTCCACTCGCTTACCCATCCGCTGACCCGGGCTGACCTTAACATCTTAGGAGGCATCTCTTTTTCCACTCATTTCCTCCAGCAGCTCTCGTTCTTCTGCTCCCCGGAGTATTTTGGTGTCCACAAATCCCTCAGAACGTGGCTTCTCTCCCTTCCACCCCCCCATCCAAACCACCCCCCACGTGGCAACCAGCCTATTAGCACGCTAAGTAGCCCTCTCCAAATTCCTCTGATAGTTTTTAATGAAGCCACTTGCTGTACAGATCAGAGCAGCAGTGTTAAATTTAGGCTTTCATTAACCTCTCGCTGTGTCATTTTCCTGCTATTGTCAGACAGCAGGCACAAGTGTAGCGGACAGCAGGGGCTTTAGTGTGTGTGGGTGTAAAGTTAGCGCCCTGATGACCAAGTCCAGAGACCGGAGATGAGTAGAAGGATCATCACCTCAACTGAGAGACAGATAGCTGGTAATAGATGCGCCGATGGATAGAGCAGTAGGATGTATAGACCTACAGGGTGATAGACAGATGGAGGTGTGAGGGGAAAGCACCTGGTACAGAGAGCAAGGGGGGGCCAATCATGAGAGGGATCAGTGGGGTCGTGACCCCCTGACAGGTGTGGAGGATGGATGCCATCACTGCAGGGCTGAGGGACAGATGAAGACGGCAGAGATAGGAAGGAGTTGCCCACACTCAGGCAGAGGGAGCTGCAGGGGCAGATAACACATCAACACTTCACCAGTCCTGCTTCCTGCTGGATGTATGTGTGAGACATGCACTCACACCTCAAGGATCCTATATCAATAACCAGTTGTGCTTTTTCAAGTTCAATTTTGAACTTATCCCCCGGATTTCTTGTCAATTAATATTTTTCTCAGCAAGCCAACAGATCACTCAGCAAATGTAATTTATCCAGTGTTTGCTCAGGTCCATATATGGTATATTTGAGTTATGTTAATGAGAGTTTCTCCTGCCAAACCAGAAGAAGATAAATATACTCTATAGTTGAGCATAAGGAAATCACTTTCCTGTCAGTCTGAGACTCCTGTTTCTTGTGGGTTTGTTTTATACTGAATGAAACAGATGCTCACTGTCACTGCTTGAACAACACTTCAGCAGTCAGAGAAATTTTAAGTGTATCTAAATGACTTGTTTAAGAAAACAAGAGTCTCTAGTCAGAAATTAAACTAGAGCTGAAACAATTCAGTCAGTTAATCAATAGGTCAGTCAACATAAAAATAATCAGCAACTACTTTGATGTTCAATTTATCATTCTTTAAGTAATAATGACAAACACTCCATATTTCCAGCTTCTCAGTTGTGAACTTGTCTTTATTTAATGTGATAATAAACTGAATATTTTCGGCTCTGTTCTAAACAAGCAAATTTGAGGACAGCAGATTGGGCTTTTTAGGAAATTGTAACAGGCATTATTTTTTGACATTTGATAGACCAAACAAATAATCAATTAAACGAGAAAGTAATTGCACATAATTGTTAATGGCAGCCCCAATAAAGACACAGATATCAACAGACTGAAGTAAGGACAAGATTTGACTATTGAAGAGGCAGAAGTGACTGAGATTGTGCGCCGATGACCTTTGACACCTCATGCTGATACTTTTCAGGACCTGCTGAGATAGAATCTGTTTGAAACTCCTCGCTCCAGCTTTGCTATCTTTTACACAACGGCAATAAATGTCAGAAAGACAACACAGCGACTGGTGAGTTTGAGATGAGTACAGAATGTACAATGAAGTGCCACATAAATACAGTGACACTGCAGAAACTATATGGGGAATCTTGAGCAGTTGCCAGCTAATTAAAATGAATGAGGGGGGCTGAAGAATGGGAAGAGAAAAGAAATCAAATTGGGTGATGACTGACTGGTGTGTTATGGCTTTGAGTGAGGCATCAGCTCATTTTTTGGAGTTTGGTTAGTGGCTGTTCTTGAGAGGTAATTGTGTGTGCATGTGTGTGTGGTGCAGAGGATCTGGCAAATCTTCACTGACGGAGGCCAGGATGCCAGGCACCACTGGGAATGTTGGGAATGCTGGATGCCCTTTCACAATGACCTGGGTTTGTCCTGTGTGTGTGTGGGTGTGTGTGTGTTTGTGTGTGTGAAAGAGAGATAAGTAAGAAAAGTAAGGGAGTAAGCGAGTAGCCTTGAGGAGTGTATAAGTTTAAATACAGCGACTGTGTAGCGATGCTCCTTACCTACTAACAACCGAGCTAAATGCACTAATACATTTTCCATGCCTGCCGTTGCAAATAGACTCTCATTATATGGAGCTTGTTTCATTTAAAAGGCATGTAACCTCTTATGCTTGGGGTTTAACGCAGAACTATTTCTAGTTTTCATTAAAATTCTCACTCTATATTTGGCTATTTTGTCTGTGAGCTGTCTAATTAAAAAATATCTCAGGAAATCACGATCAGCTTTGGACACTGAATTTGTGGTATGAAATGGAGAACAGATGTTTTTGGGCTAATTAAGACAAATATTTATTTCTTTGACGTGTTTTTGGTCTCTTTTGTTGCGTTTTGCTGACCCTTATAGTCTTCAACTTCAAAGCAGCCAAGCAAGTGGAAGTAGACAAGACCCATGTTTGCCAGAATACTCTGTGCATTTTAAGGGAGCTGTGTAGTGGTCATTTGTCTCCATGATAAGTCTATCTGTTATTTATGCCGCTCGCATGGAGAATCCAGGCCTTGTGTTTAGCATCCGTCATGCTCTTATCAGAGCTGTTGGGGGTAAAGGCTTCCTGATCGATCTGCTGCTCCTGCTAAGTGGGCGCCCCCAATTTGTTAAACAGACAAGCAAGAAAAAGACGATTTTTAAAAAAGTCTCAAAGAGGAGACCACAGAGGAGTGAATGTTTGCTGTGACACATAGATCACTTTTGGGAACACTAAAGCTCAGGGGTGTCTTGCACCAGAGGAGTGAAGGCCATGTTTGGAGGAGTGTGGAATGCTTTGGCCCCGTTGTCGTCCCGCTGGTCCGGTGATGGCGGTGTCAGGTTGACTGCGAGCCCAAGTTACTTGCATACCCGTCGTCCCCTCCCTGAAACACATAACACCGACCAGCCCAGTGCTGTGATGGGATCATGGCACATCAACCCCCCCGCCAGCCGTTATTGTCCCATCAGCTTCTTTTCTACTGTATAGCAACAGGTATGCTAATCCATCTGTCCCAATAAACACACATTGGATATCTGA
Organism: Lates japonicus; assembly: GCA_033238685.1. Classification (NCBI taxonomy): domain Eukaryota; kingdom Metazoa; phylum Chordata; class Actinopteri; family Centropomidae; genus Lates; species Lates japonicus. Next base: position 23,712 of record BRZM01001357.1, on the reverse strand, counting down.
GGGGGTGAGATGGGAAGGGCGCAGTCACCTTGTGCATATGGGTCCTGGTGTTTTCAGACAAATGGATAAACAGTCAGACAGTTAGGCAGCCAGCCAGCCTGACAACAGACTGAGGCTCAGCCAAGACACTTAAAACAAAGCCCACCGGAAGGATCTTGGCATATTTTAGGCTTACTACTATAGTCCTCTTACACAAAAGCATATTTGAACAAGACCATAGCCTTAAACATGCATATGTGCGCGCGCACACACACACACACACACACACACACATACTCACACTTATACACAAGCTATTCTTGTATAACCTCTCATCTGAAAAAGTGCCGAGCTGGTTATGTTACACTGAGAGGGTCTGTGGAGGATTTGGAGGACAGATTTTGAAGCTGGATAACCTCTCAGGCAGTTTAATGTCACTGTCATTGTTGTTGGCTCTGCACTGTTCTGCTGATTGCACAACTCCTTATAAACCTAAACTTGCCCATTATGGGAATAATTGTTCGGGTTTGGAGGAATGTGAGGCTCAGTCTGTGTGTGGCCACGCATCGCCTGCCCGTAATGTGGCTCTAAATGCTTAGCTTCCCTCGGGGAGGTTTGCATTGCCGTGCTTCATTTTGCCTCCACACACACGCTGACCCTCGATGCTGCTCGCTTCAGGCAGCTCAGAGCCCTGCGCATTTGTCAGGGGTTCAGTTTCAATGACTTTTCAAAATGGAACAATAATGGCAAAGTGATCATAATCAGCCATGTATTAATTGCAGAGGAGCAAACTGATGAACAAAAAGGGACTCAAGGAAAAGCAGAGGATGTAGGGCTGATTAATTTAGTCATATAAATTGATGGTTAAAACACAGAAGACCCAATTCTACAAATAATTGCCATGCTGACAGGACTATGTCTCCACTGTCATTGTTTAGACACACTGCCAACGGAAAAACCATTCAGTTACCAGCCAGTGTGGTTTGTACTCTCAAACTTTATAAAGTCCTGTGTCAACACCCCCCCCCCCCTTATTCCAAATTCCACGCAAAAGCCTCAGGAATCCTCCCCACTGTATTGCTCATTGCCTCTGACAGAATTGTCTCATTGTGAAAATCAGGCCCATAAATTCTGTTTGGACTCGACTCTCTGTAGTGAGCAGTTGTGGTCCATCAGTTAAAGAGAATCAAGGGAGATAGGTCCCCTTAAATCTTTATGTTGACTACATAATATCAGTAGATTTCGTCAGTTTTTATGGGTGCAGAAAAAGAACAGATTGTAGCAGAATAACTCATTTAAAGGATGGTCTGGTGATATTCCATTTTTTTATTTTCAAATTATCCCATAAAAGTCTCAAAACAACATAATCCTACTGACAAGTATCATCTGTATGGCCAAATCCTTATCTAGCTTAGGCCTCCATTGTTGTTCCAAAATTATTTTATAATCAATCAATGAGCCACATGTGTGTATTTGTGTCTTCATTACAACAAACATGGCCACTGTGGTTTATTTTAAGTCAAATCCGCTGAACTGTTGCCAGTAACACACCAAATGTGTATTCATCCACAGCTGAAAATAGTCCCTAGTAAATGCACTATTTACTCCTGTTTGAGCAATGTTTGCAAAAAACTACAGTGTCCAATTGTTTTAGGAAATTACTGAGCCTTTGGTAAAAATGTTGTCAGCAGGAATGGGTTGAATGAGTGTCCCAGACGTGGCAGTGAAGTCAGAAAGAAGGGAGAGATGGACTAACAGATTGTTGTTTTTTTCTCTTTTCATGGAATTGGTTGACAATAACAAGATAATACCAGGCTTATCCTTCATTTGTTGCTTTGCATTACTTACTCGACCTTTGCAGAGTGCTGGGTTTACAGATTGCAGTGCAGAACTTTAGTCTTTTTCTAAGGAAATCCCAAATCATTAGCTCCTTGTGGCCTGGCATGTTGCAGTAAAGTGTGTGCAGAGTGTGTTTGGCATGCAGTCACTCTCTGATGCCTATCACTGTGATTAGAAGTGTCATTAGTTCCAGCTCTGCCAGCTCCAGCAGAGCCTGAAAAAACATGTTTATCTATGGACACATGAAGTATAAGAACATATGTATACGAGACACACACACACACACACACACAGATCCATTCTAGCATGAAAAAAATCTGTGCGCCGCATGCAAACAGTCGGGACAATCACGAACCCTCCCACTCTCACTCTCTGTATTTGTTGTTTAGTCTGTGTTTGTGTGTGTAGTCTTGTCCCTGTTTTCTTGTGTGTGTGTTTCACATGGTGTCTGTGTGTGTGTCTTTCCTCACCATATGTTTATAATTTATGAGCGTCTAACAGAGGATTTAAAAGCCATTAATTTAAAGCGGACCCTGCTCTCTCTGCGTCGCTTGCTATAGGAAACACAGTTTACATTTGTCTGTATTAATGAACATAAGTGCTGTGGACAGGGTGGTGTGGTTGCCAGGTTAGATCCGTGTACTTTTTTCTGGATAAGCAGATGTTTGTGTGTAAACACTCCCTCTCATCCAGATGGGACTTCAAATGGATCTCTCAATGGCTGAAAAGGAAAATGTGTCCTTGAGTGTTTTTAATAGATGATTTATGGACACTGCGTACGACGTCTCACTTTGCTCACAGGATTTTCCCACGCTTTGAGCTAGACTCTTGCATCAGCGTATCTTGTGTAAAGTGGGTTATTATTTTTTCATGTGTATTCAATCTGCTAATATCCCATTTAATTGTTTTAGACTCATTCATTGCTCTAATTCTCTCAGAAGTTATTAACCATGTTTTAAAGAGTTGGTGTTAAGTCGTGTTTGCAGGAGTCTCCATGTACTCAGATTGTAATGTCTCTGTCTGTACTGGAATGTGTTTGAAGTGTTGGTAGGAGTACGCTGCCCTCTGCCCCTGCGTCCGTCCCTCATGCTGTCTGAAGTGCGCTGCCGTTGCCCCTCCTGTGCCGTCCCCTCCACCATCTTTTTCTCCCCCTCCAGACCTCCCCTGCCTCGGCTCCCTCGGCATCTGCGCCTCAACCCTTACCCCCATGCCCTCTCCCTTTGCTGTCAAACCCCCATCTTTCTACCCTCACCCTGACCCTTCTCCTCCCCATCTTCCACCCATCCTCCATCTCACCTACTCCCCCCACTGGTCCCCTGCTCTCTCTATTTGCGCCAGCATCGTAGATGTCCCGTTATCGACAGGTCTCCCAGGAGCCTCGTTCCTTTCGCTGCACCCCTAAAATCTGGAGTTCAATGCTGAGCGGGGGAAGGAATGTGTCCGAGGCTGGAGGTCCACTCTGTGACGAACAGTCAAACACACACATGCAACTTGTATTTCTTGAGGGAAGGAAACAGGAATATTATGGTGTGAAGACAGATGGCTGCCACTTCTCATCATCCTCCCAATAACTTGACCTCACATCTGGCCTGAGGGAACTGCCACAGAGCAAGGTGTATGTATGGGCATGTTTGTGTGTGAGAGGTGCATGTGCGTATGCGGATGGTAGAGGTTGGATCCCCATGGTGCTGTTAATAGGGCCTTTCTTATTAGATTAGTGGAACATAAACTAAGGGCTGTCATAGCAAATGCTGATTAATTAGTTTGGATTATGTTCCTTTATGATTAACTAAATATCAAGGTTTAAAGCTAATCTTCTTCAAGAGTCACGCAATCTTTTTATATGACTGTTCCTCCTCTGTCTTCATCCACATGTCTGCTCTGTGCTGCTGGCCATGTGTCGGGTTATAATTGGTCTGTGATGTTGAGCTGGTAGAACTCTGATGACCTTTGGGCCCAGTCCCTGAGAGAAAGTTCAGTACCAGGAATGGAAACATCACTCTTCTGCCGGGGCCACACAAACAGCCCCCCATACACGAACACGGCCGGCCGGCAGCGCCGCTTGAAACAATAAAAAGAACGCAGCGCTTCGGTTTTGAATAATTCGAGGGGAGAAATGGAAAGTTGCGACACTCTCTCTCCTCTCTCTGCAACCAGTATTGAAGTAATCTACAGATATCGTTCAACCCTGTTTGACAGAATGAGACATTCCCCTCCTCATTGGTCCAGATGTCCCTCTTGTGAGAAACCCTTCAGTGGAGCGTGAGAGCAACGATGGGCAACACCCAAGTTGCTCTGTTCTGACAGAGTGAAATGTAGACACTTTTAATCTCTCTTACATAAGCACATTAGCGAGGACAGACTCATGTGTGGGTAGTTTACACCAAAGGTACAGTTATGCTCTGGTTGACAGCTGCTGAGGCAAAGGGCATTTGGGTCATTTCTTACATTAAGTGCTCAGCTCTCATCGCTCTACCTCAGCGCTTTTCCTAAATGTGGCAGATTCTTTGTCAAAAATAAAACTCTAACTAAAACTGTGGAAAAAAGCCAAAGCTCTATGTTTTTCTTTGTATTTTCCTCTGGAAGATACTCAACTCCCACTCTTTGGCCTTGCCCCTGGCAGACAGCAAGACGGCAGCCCCCCAGCGCTGACAGATGAATCTCACACAGAGTGGAACTTTTGATATCTTCCTCTTCTTTTCCAACCCTTCACTCCATCTTCGTTTTCCCTAGAGAGAGAGAGAGAGAGAGAGAGAGAGGCCGGGCTGGTCCTGGCCCTGGCCCGAGCTGCTTCGGTGTCGTACGAGCCGGGCTTCCTGGTGGGTGATAAGTGACGGAGCAGGGCCCCCGAGTGGTCAGGATTCGTGGGGGGAAACAGCCTGAGGGGTCAGAGTGCATGTCAGAGGTCATGCGTGAGGAAGATGAAGAGAGACTGGGTTGAGCTCCTCGAGGTACCACAACACAGATGGCGATGAGGGGTAATAAGAGAGGGGAGCTGGTGTTGCAGTGCAGGGCAAGGCATGGGAACTACTACTGCAAAGATATTCTGAAAGTGTGCGTGCGTGCTATGTGTGTGCTGTGTGAGTGTAAGTGACACCTTTAAATTAGCCCCCCCTGCACTAATGAAGCACTCTGCGAGCTCAAACACCCCAGTCAAAGCATAATAATCAAAGAGGAAAGCCGTCCGACCGGGGCAATTAAGAGGTTTGTTTTCTGAATGTCTGTTGACACGCTGCCCATTAATCTTTCATGGAACTCAAGGCAGAAAATCCACATTACGTTACAGATAGGTGCACATATTTGGGCAAGCTGTTTATTTACCATGAAATTCAAACTACAGGGTCATTAGCTCATATTATAATTTGTGTCATATATGCTTTTCTGTTATGCCCTGAGCTTCTCTTAATGTGGTCTCAGTTTGGGGCAGCAGGTGTGACCAATTAGGATGTGTGTGTTTATCTCGAGTGTGTGTGTGTGTGTGTGTGTGTGTGAGAGAGAGAGAGACATGAGAAATTGCTCCAGAGATGAGAGGGGAAAGGAGGTGTGCGTTCGCATGCGGTTTGTGCTCATGACTGATTGTGCAGGGGTTCTTATGTGTTTGCATGAGGATCACAGGACCGGACTTCAGCTGCGGGATGACCCCTGGATGAGGGTCCTGCAGGCCCCCGGGGGCCCAACCGCCGAAGTGGGTGCCTGCTCTCTCAGTGGGTGCTCTCTGTAACAGCGTCCTGTTAGCTCATACTAACTCTGTTAGTCGGAGTAATGAGATTTTTAAAGGGGCATTATAAAAGTGTTATTCTCAAGGAGATACGATCTGAGTCGAGTTAAACTCAGGAAACAGCGCAAAACAAGGGAACATAAATGCTTTCACAGTCTCTTAGTCACATCGTCAAACTTGTGTGTGTCTCCCTCTCTCTCTCTTTCAGCGTGTTCGGCTAATTACCTCCTGTCCTGCCTGGCTTCTCTGCTGCGTAATAAAAATCAAATCTCTCTGCAGACGAGCATTTCCTGTTTGGCAGGAAATGGACTTAGATAAGGTCTATTTGCATAAAGATGGCAGAGGGAGGAGAGAAGCGGGTAATTATTAGCAGGGAGAAGGAGAGTCAGGTCAGAGCTTGTTTCTACTTGAGGGTAAAGTCCTTGTCCTTATAGTGGTAGAGTTATCTTTACACCAATCCTTTGATTCAGTTGATGTATTTGATGTTCTCTTATCACAGATGTCAGCCTAAGGACAGTTCCCATGCATTTGGCTTAGCATGAGAATCATTATGCAATCCAAATGTGCTGATTTATTGAGATGCTATCAGGCGTTTAACCAATGTTTCTCAGATGCAATACAGGCAGGGAATTGACCACAAAAGGCTGAGGGGTTGTGTTTGAGACAATGTTTTTTGGTATATTGGAGCTTTGAAACTAAGTTAGAGAATTAGGATGTTTTGGAAAATAGAATTTGCTTTCATGCTAAAAAGTTAGATGAGAAAATACATGATAAATATGAAGCTAAAGGCAGGAGAATGTTAGCTTAGTTTAGCACACAGACTTGCAACAGAGGAAAGTGGCTAGCCTGGCTCTGTCCAGAGGTAAAATATCAGCCTACCAGCACCTCAAAAGCTCACTACAAGAAGTTAATTAACAAGTTATATCTTGTTTGTTTAATCTGAACCTAGGACACGTTGTGACTACTCAGGGGGTTATGGACTGTTTCTTGGCTGGGTGCAGTGATTTCCTACCTGCAGAAAATCCTGCACATAATTCCCCATAGAACCACATCTTGCTATTTTTACACCAAAGGTTTTGTATGGTTTAAATATCTGAGATTTAACGTGAATTATTGAGTGCTAGATGTACTTGAGGTTTCCCCATTTCCAGCTTATATGCTGAGCTAAGCTAACCATTGCCAAAGGCTCGTATTTACCATACAGACGAGAGAGTGGTGTCGATCTTTTCATCTAATTCTCTGCAAGAAAACAAATAATTTCCCATAGTAAAGAAATATAAGCAATCCACCATTTTGATTCAGTTAGCCTGTAAGATGTCTTGTGACCTTGACGAGCTGTTATCACCTTCCCCTTTAGAAGCGTTCATATGAACCACTTGTTACTCGTCATTCAGCCCACCGCAGCACCGCTCAGCCACTATCCAGCCATCCATGCATTAGCACAAGCTCACCTTCCAAGGACTGGCTGACTTTCAAAGATCGTCTTTGCTTGCGTATGATAATGTGTAGCTGTGGTTATTGTGTCAGATGAGACGTGTTTTGGGGGCCGTGGAGATGTCTGTGCACGATAGGGTTTTGGTAGGAACACGCTGCTTTCTGTTTCAGAGTGAGGTAGTCAGGTAATGAGCTTTGGGGGGGGGGCGCACTCATGTGTGTCACTTCAAACAGTTATATACTGTTATTGGAAACTCATGTCTCAGTTACATTTTCAGCATTCTTTCTTTCACCGTTTCATATTTTATCTCCATCAGTGAAATTCCAGACGCCAGGAGTTCCCAGTGTATAATAGTGATTTTTCTTTTTTTCAAATGTACTTCAATATGTCTATGGCCAATTTAAAAGCGAGTGCTGCCCTGTCATCCAGTGGCACAGCAGAAGTGGAAACACATTGAGCGTTAACTCAGTGTTGAGGTCAAAGATTGACTCTGGCTTTCTTCATCCAGCCTTTGAAACACTGGGGCCTGTATGTGTTGAGAGAAAATCATCTGAACTCTTGAGAAACGTATGGTTTTGTACAGAGTTCAGGTACATGCAGGTTTCTTGAATATGCATTTGTGGTCTGTTAATGAATGTAGTCTGAGAAATGATGGAGGATCAGGTTGTTAAGCCTTTTTAACACTTTGAAATGTGAGTTAAATCTAAACTACAGCTGTGCTCAACAAATTTAGTATTGACGTTCATAATCCCCATAAGATATTTCTCCTGCTGCCATGCATTTGGTGAAATTTTGACCAACAAAAATTCAACTTTTGTTTCAAATTAAATCAAGAAATTATTATAAATTTACACATGCAAACAGAATATTTCATCCCTTACTTTGTACATTATGTGAGTTATCATTTAATGTAAAAACTTTACCTGACACTCCAGGTGAGCTTTGGGAGCAAACCTAACATCTGAATTGTATAGTTTACATTTTCCCAGATTAAATTCTCCCAGTTTGGTGGCTTTTAAGTCCACTGAATGTACTGTACAAGCACTATTTCATCTCTTATCTTAAGGCTGCCTGTCAGGCTCCAGGCCCCCCATGGGAGTATGTGTATTGGATGCTGGTAGGTCAGAGGTCTGGGATTACTGCAGAAGTTTATCATATCACATGAGGGTTAGCCCTGATAGCACAAAGCCTTAAACTTGCCCAGCTTCACAACATAGCTGCCCTTTACCCAACCACTGAATCAAAAGCCCCCAACTGCGGGATCAGAAGTGACCTGATTGGCTGAGAGAGACTTCTGGCAATACTTATACTTCCTCTGTGGTCTTCCTAGCCTACACTGCCGCTGTGGGATTGATGCTAAAACTGGAATGAGTCTTTAAACTGTGTACAGATCCTGCTGGTTCTAATTCAAACACATGGGATATTATAAATGTTTGTGTCTGCTGTGTTTTTAGTGGCAGATTTGCATTATACAGTCTTACCTAACACACACACATGGGTAATATTGCTCACACACATATACAAACACTCCATCTCCTTTCTAGAGTACACCCCATGAGTCAGCCGTTAATTCCTATCATTGCGTGGGCACATACCTGCTGGAGTTTATGGAAATAAAGTGCAGGTGAGGAGATGGGGGAAATTTTTCCTATCTGTGTGTAGCCTGATCCGTAAAACTGAGAAGTTCTGAGCTGCAGTCCATAAAAATGAAATGAATCCAAGATGAAACAGATTGTAGGTCATTAACAACAAATAATGCATACTTTAATGCTGAGTATTTTTCAAAGCCTACCATGCGTTTTGAATCATACAGTAGGTTTATATTTGATTTCTTAGCCCCGTACCCCAAACTTTTGTTGTGATTACTTCCATTATTTGTTGCAGTATGAACAAGAACTTGCATAGACTTGAAAACGCTTGCAATACTGTGAGAAATCCATCAGAATTATGATTTTATTTCTACATTATCATCATGTGATGATGTGGCCACAAGCAGGAACTCTTTTAAAATCCAAATCAACATACGAAACTTGAGAGTTAGCTGCCTGGGAGCTGGACAATCAGTGTAAAAATTGATGGTGTACTTTCTACAGCAGCTGGCAGCTGTGTAGAATATATGTGATTTGATGGTCTAATACATGCAAAGCCACAAAAAATTGTCAGTCTCAGTACATTGGCTTGTTGTACTCTGCTGCAGCTGGGACCTAGTGTCCTACTCAAGGACATTAACATCATGGCTTTTGAGTTTGGGAAGAATACCTCTCATTCACTTTTCCAGTCCCAAATCTTCCCATCCTGTCCAGCTAACCTTCAGGCGATCATCACCCTCAGTAATTATGGGCCAATCAATCGTATTTATTGCTCCGGTATGGAACAAAAAGGACTACAGATAAGTATTTCTTTGGCACTGATACGGACTCTCACAGTCTGTTCATAGTTTGCACCGGTGAATAGCAACACATGAAATCTCTCCTTGCAGCCGCTTCCACAAAGGTCATCTAATGTCGAATGGCTCCTAACAAACACATGGTTCCTGTTTCAGAGAGACTTCTCTCTCTCTGTTGTTGTACTCTGTGGTTTTATTCTTCTAAACCAACAGAAGGGCTGACATGTAAATGTCCTCCTACAGGGGGAGGTGGGGAGGCGGGGTGTTTAACTCTCGATTTTTCTATGACTGTTTGAGAATGCATTTGTGTTCAGGTTACATGAGAGGAGATGAGATAAGGTTAGAGGGTAATGTAATGTCATGCTACTTAAAAAGCCAGGTGGATGCAAAGTCCACGTCTTCGTGAACTAGACAGCCCTTTTTTTCTCTCACACTTTGTCATTGCCTTCTTGTGAATGTATTAAAGAAACATATTTTCTACTGACCTTTACTCATCTTATCTACATTCTATGCTGTCTCTGCTTTATATTTATTTTTCCTTAATTTCACATCGTATCTGGCTTCGGCTTTTCCGATTTCATGCTTCAGTGTAATAACTTTGTAACTTGTTTTTGGAACCTCGGCATTTCCTGACTTCGCTGTCATTTGGTCTTTGTTATTCTTCCTTATTTTATCTCCATCTGCTCTCTCCTTTGCCGTCATATTTTTTTAAATCTTTCTCTCTTTTTTGCATCAGCAGCCCTATGTTTTAATGTAACTGTATCCATCGTTGGAAGTTAATTTGTGAAATTTACAGAATTTATGAACCATGGCCAGTACATCACTGTGAAAATGTAAGCAGATATATTCTGAAATCAGATCTGCCTCTCTATGTGATAATCCTGCAGCCTGTGAGCACACGCCCGCGAAAACGGTCCAAGCAGCTCCGTGAATCCGATGTCTCAGTGCTGCACAGCTGAGGTCTGTCCTAAGCGATGAGGTTCAGTCAGGATGCTTGTTAATAAAACTATAGCACCAGCTCCCACTGTGAACCCCAGCAACAGCCTGGGATAAAATCCAAATGTTCCATTGTTTTCTTTCTCTTTGGTTCTGTGACTCTCTCATTAAATCGAGTGTGTGTGCATGCCAGCGTGTGTGCTTGCACAACATGCGAGTATGTGAATCCTACTCGTGAGACTTGGTGTCTCAGTCCCAAAGCTGAAATGGGATGTAAATTTATGAATATTTTGTGCTGAGTAGTTGGCAGCCTTTTTTGTTTTAGTTGGAGCGTCGCGCTGACCATCGTCCAGGTCCCACAGCCTCGTCCCTCGCCATGACTTTCACCCATGCACATGTGACCCATAGTTTGCTGGTCGCTGTTATCCATAATAATTCAAGACAACCCTTTTGAGTGGGGAGGATGCTTGACTTTCCGAAGTCATGTTTGCTTTTCCTGAGCGTTTTTGTCAGAGATCCAGCTCTGACTTTACAAACACTCCATATCCTAAAGGACTTTGGAAATAATATATTTGGAATCAGGAGTTAAATCGTAGCTGCTTGCATCCCAACCTCTCCTGGCATAAAAAGCTCTGATACGGGGGCTGTGGAGGTTATTAACCACTCCAGTGCCTTACGGTGATGACTTCATTAGAGGACGACAAAAGCAGGGTGAGCCTGAGAGCATGACGGGTGTTTGAAGGCTCTCAGGGGATTAAGCTGCACTTTCAAGGAGCATCATTTTGTTTGAAAACCAGGGTCTTACGGTCTTCCTGCCCCCTACCATCTTATTCCTGTCTAGCCAACCTGACATCATCTGTCCCACGCACACAAACACACACACAATGCGAACTCACACTGTCTTTCTGAATGGATATGAATCTAGGCTTATTGTTATCTGGATGCTCATTTCCTGCCTCTCACACCTCAGTGCCCTGCCCTTAAACACACACACACTCAAACACACCAGCAGCAAGCCCAGAGGTCAGGGGGAGGAAGATTAAGAAGATAGTCATAGAGCTTAAAGGTTAGCAACTTCCCTACCTCCCAGTGATTCTGGGTCAGTGTGGTGTGTGTACCCCTGTATATGTGCTCCCATGTGAGCATGTGTGTTTTAAAGGTGGACAAAGCGGTGTTTGTGTGTGCGAGCGTGCAGCTGCGAGGGCCGCAGTGCGTTGATGAGGTCTTAATCAGAGCGCTTACAGCCGGGGTTAGAAGGTCGGCGGGTGACGCTATGGGGTTTTGATTGGGCCCCTGGGAACCTAACGGAGCCCAAGGGCACGAAGGCAGGGTGGCAGCGGAGAGCCGCAGCACCGTGACACGGCTGATTTCTCTCGGTCAGCGCACCCAGCATGTGCTTTTTTTTTTTTTTTCTTCATGCACATAGACACACACATTTGATTGTCCACCACACACAGACAATAGCCAGAGGTTTGTTATTATAAGGCAGGAAGAGCCTACTGTGAAGCCAAACCAGCTCTTGCTCTCCAGTCATCATGTCTTCTTCCTTAAAAAACTGTAAACCACTAGACTGGCTCTTATCTCGCTCCTCTCCCAGCCTCCACAGTGTAAAGCCGCTTTGAGCAGAGTGAAGGCTATCAATCAACTATCAATGTGTCGTTATAAATGAAAGATTAAAGACAGGAATGCTTTATTGAGCTTTTATAGGGAGTCCCTCTCCTCTCTGTGCACTGCTTGATCTCATGCCAAGCGTCTGGAGTCGTGGATTACTCACATGGTTGAAGAGAGTTTAGGGGACTGTTTGGAAAGGAGTTGGAGATCTGTGTGCATGTTTTGTGTGTTTGTCATGGTCAGAAATCTTTTTAAAAATGCCATTAAAATTTTAACTTCAGGAATTGCGCAAACTTTAAATCTATCAAAAACTGCTACTGGAAATTTGGAGCACAGCTTTCCTGTTCACATTTATTTGTTTTAGTGTTTAAAAGTGCAAGAACTTTTCCCCTGTGGGCCGCTGAAGGTGATTTGTGACTGTGGACTCTTTTCCCAGTGTGTTCTGGGAAAGAAAAATGAGGCGGTTTTTGACCAGACTACTGTATGAATGCCGCCTGAAGCAGTAGAAGATGTTGGCAGTGTGCCACCCACACAAACCATTTCATCAACAGAATATAAAGCAACCAATAGGCTATGGTAGAGGAGGACTATATGGACTGTTTGGTTTCAGAGAGTGGAGAAATATGGCAGCATGCTCTTCTGTAAGGCCAGCAGCATTTTCCAGCAAAGTCACAAGGTGCAATTTGCTCACATGCATTGCAGATATATTTACAAAAAAATCAGTAAGTTGTATCTGAAAAGACCCAAATTGCACCAGAAGGCAGAAGGAGCAGCAGCCTCCATGATTTTTTTGCCATCAGTCACTACAGGCACGGTTTTGTAAACTGTGGTCACGTTCAGATTTCCAGTGAACATCACGTTGTCCCTCTGCGAATACCTCTGTGATGTGCTAATGGTTTCATCTGGCTTCAAAGCAGACATCCTCCTCTTTCCACTAAGCTCTTAAAGGTTTGCAAAGATAACTATAAAGTGAAATATGAAAGAAGTGAAGGTGAAGCAGGGGTCAGTGCAGAGCAGTTCCTCTGCTGTGACTGGTTTTCCTCCGTCCAGCCGTCTTTCATGGGAGGGACAGCTGCAGTCAAAGCCAATCAGCTTCCCTGAAACTGAAATTCTAACATGTACTTATGTTCTAAATTGATATCTGCCCATATACCTTTCAAATAGTGACATGCCCAGATCTTTTCATATATCATGTATATGCTTTAATATATGGTTTTAGATCCACATCACGTTTCATAGTGATGCTGAACATCTTGTCTTGCTTCAGGAGACAGATGCTTTGCAGGGCTCTGACCCTTTTCTTGGATCACGTAGTATTGGAGGCTTTTTTTTATATATAAGGGGGCAACATGATTGAGTGTTATATATTTGTATGCTTTTGTTTATTCAAGCCCAGTCCAAAGTTTCCCATAGTGGCTCCCTGAAGATAGATGGGTGGGCAGTGTGGTGATGGATCAGCGAGCAGGGCTGAGCAGATGATGACATGCTGGCCTGCCAAGAGAGATGCATCTTGCGGTTAGCCGCTGGACTCTGATGCAGACATCTTCTCTCGCTTTAATGGACTCAGCAGTTGGAACAATGGAGGCCGTACACAGACTCTCTGTACTCCTTTATTTTCCCATGACTCAGTGGTTAAAACTCCTTCAACCTGCCCGCTCTTGCATTTTTGTTTCTCTTTGCAATTTCTCTCTCTTGTATATCGTTTCTGCTACTTTGTCAGATGATGCAGCACCTTGTCTTCTTGCCACAAGAATGCACACCAAGCCCATTCCAGTTCAAGCATTAGCTGTCCACGTGAAGAAAAGCAGCAGTTCAGGTGCTTCCTCATACCCACACAAATTTTTGCAACAACAGATGGATGAAGGATCAACTGAAATGTTACTTTTTTCTCACCATAATCCCATCTCAGGTGATCAGCTGCCATGGTTTGGTTGTGTTTTAATATTTTCAGTCTTCTGATTTTCTTTAGTCGACTTGTATTTAGTTTTTTTTTTTTGTGCTGTGAAACACATCAAGAGCTTGATCACTTTTTGAGGGCGTTAGTTGTCATCCGCTTGCGCTGTATGCAGGAATGCTGCTGGCATGTCGCCCCAGTGGTGCACACGCACACCCACGTTTGTGCTCACGCTCAAAAACACTTTCTCACACACACATACCCGCACGCATATGCACACGTGAGAGTCCAGAAGACTGTAATCGAAGCCACATTGGTTGATTTCATACTTGCAAAATTTCCCTCTCTGGAGAATCGATTGAAGAAATTAGATGCCATGTGAGATGCCACATTTTGACCATTGCAACATACCACTTGTAAGCCCTGTTTTCTTTGCAATATAGTAAAATATACCAACTGTAATGTGGTGTGGCATATGATATGGAAAATGGTAAATAGAGTTAGAATATATGCCAGTCAAACAGCTGCGTTAGATCAGTCATTGAAGTAAAATCAATAAATCCACATCTAAAACCATTACATTTGTCTCTCTTGGCACAGCGCATGTATTGCAATACAGCTTGTGCACGCAGCTATGTGCCTCAGCCTACTGCGGGTTTACGTTAAAGCTGCAGTATGTAGACCTCAGTGCTTCCAGTCTGCTGGTTTGGACTGCAGGGAGTATCTATAGGGAGATTAGTCGCCTTCCGCTCGCTCAATGGGCTCCGTTAGTTTTAGGACTTAACATTGTCACGACAGGCGGGCGAGCTGCTTTCCAAACAGCTCTTTTATTCAGCCCCAGTAACTGGGTGACCCACAAAACTGTGCTGGGAAGAGGAGAAAGAGCAGAGAAAGGAAAGGTATGTGGGAAACTGTAATGACATAACCAACCTGGTGAGTCATTTATTTAAAAAAAAAAAACCATTAGCTGGCAACAGATGATCAGAGATTAAGAGGTCAATCATTATATTAATCACTGATTAATTGCTAATTGATAAATGCTGTGTTGCAGTGTAGTGCTGAAAAGCCCTTGAGCGAGAGCATGTGTAACCTCTGCTCGGCTCCGAGATGAAAGACAGACCTCCCCTCAGTGTTTTGGTTCTGTATCGGTTTTGTTTTTTCAGGAGGCGTAAAAGCCAACGAAAGATCTCGATCCAGTCAGCTCTATAAAGGGGGGGAGGGGTGGAGTGGAGGTGATGGAGGAGGCTGGGTAAGGGGACTTCCCTGCCAGGGGTTGCCAGATGTGTGACCTGGCCCATCACTCTGCGATAAGAGCGACAGCTGACTCTCAGCTAGAAGCATATGGGAAGCTGCGCTGACGCAAGGGGGAAGATGAGTACAGGAGGAGACGATGAGAGAGAGAAGAAGAAGTGACTAATAGACAATTCAGAAATGAAAACCTGGCCAAAAAAAGGGGTTTGAGAGAAAAAGAGAGAAGCTTCTGTTCCCCATCTGCAGTTCACATGTACAGCCCTGTTTCTCTCAGTGTACCAGCGGAGCGGGTCCTCCAGGCATCCATAACCAGCCGCTCACTCTACACAAGAGTTTCATCCCTCTCTCCATCGCTAACAGGCTGTGTAATAAAACCAGTGTGTTCCAGCCTTCATTCAGCCTCTTTTCTCATTCACCCCCCACACATCCCCGCTCTCTGTCTAATTACCTTACTAACACTGAGTCAGGCTGTGCAGGTTCACCAATTTGTACGGGACAGGAAAAGGCGATAGCGATTTATTAGCCAGGTTTGTATTTTAATAGACTACAGACGCTGCACGACACGGATGTTCGCTCCCATTGGCGGAGAGGGTTTTTTTTTTCTCAGACTCCGATTGGCCGCTTTTGGAGATGCCATCAGCGAGTTAATGGCACGGTATCTTTGTGATCTGCTCAGCGTTAGACCCCCCGCTGCGCAGAGAGAGCCTGGACTGCTACAGAGTAAAAATGAGCCACATGTTGATCCGTGTTGTTTTAGCCCTCTGGGGAGAGGGAAGAGAGGTGATAAGGATCTCTGCGGGGTTTAGGCCGAACCCCTATTGTTCAATAGGCCAGTGTGTGTGTGTGTGTGTGTGTTTGCCTCAGAAAGCAAGGGAGAGGAATCCCATCTCTACATCAGTTCGCTCCATAGAAAGTCTGAGCAACTCCAGGTCAGCGTATAGGATGTTCTTTTGTATGAGCAATGGAGGTTGTGCAAGACTGAAAGGAAGAAAAAAGAAAAATTTACAGTCTAGAAAGCTCTTAAATCACAATCAGTGTGTGAGTGGATTCATCTAAGTTACATTACTGTAAATATATATAACACACATGCCCCTAAAGTATCAGGTATGACAGCAAAAGAGCCCAGGAGAATGTTTTCATTCACTTTATGAGGTTTAATAATCATTATGAGTTACAGTGGATGAGGCCTGCAGGCCTGCAGTCGCCACAGGACCACCACCACCACAGGGCTCCCGTACGGAATAAAGCTTTTCATCTCCTCTCCCACGAAACTTGTCCATTATCCCTAAAACTTACTCCTGTGTCCAGCAGAATGATTTATCCAGCAACACCAAAACAATCATTTATAAATCACATTAGAACACAATAAGTTAAATTTCCCCTCCCTAGGCTTGACTGAGGTACATGACAAAAAGCAGGAGAGCCTGTGGAAGAACAGGCATCTTCAGTTACAGCTCTGATGGATGGAGAGGCTCTGTGTGTGTGTGTGTGTGTGTGTGTGTGTGTGTGTGTGTGTGTGTGTATAGCCAAACAATCCAGATCCTCTCCATAAAGTAGCTGTAATGAGAACAACATGGTTTGGGCAGTAGAGAAGGAGAACAGAAGATGACTACAGGGAGGAGACAAAACACAAACTGAGCTGACCTACTGTTATCAGTTGGTCTTTAACAGAACATATCCTCACTAGACTAAACTATCAGTCAAGTAACTGATAATTGAATCTTATAAGTCATTTATTAACTGGGAATAGCAAACCTTTCCCAGGTGTTTGTTAAATGCGAGCAGTTACTTTTCTCTGTTTCATATCATTTAAAAGAACCACTGCAGGTCATTAACTGTTGGAGAGACATATAAAGCTATTTTAAAGGCCCTGAAACACATTTTCTCAATCAGCTTTTTACTATGAGCAGTGGGGTCCAATGTGAACACAAAATTTGAACAGTTTTGCTGATTTCATATGACAGATTTTCTGCATGTTTTTGCTTTGTCTTCACCTTTCTCACTGTTTTGAAGTAGGTGGGGCTCAGGTGGAAAGAGGCGATGTCAAGTATGTTTGACAGCCAATCGGAATTTATCAATATTTGAATCAAAATATAATGACAGTTGTTGCTTGTGTCAATCAAATCTGATCAAATCACATCCACACAGTCCGGAAGAAACAGATCCGATTAAACGTTTGATAATTTATATAGAAATGAAGATTTTAGAGGCTTTAAAACTTCACCTTACTTATATTTCATGAATGACATTTCGTTGTCCATATTTTTTTCTACATTCTAAATTTCCTCAATAGATTCTGTAGCATACAAACACACACACTTATTAATCACTTTCACCTATTCAGTGATGGCCTCATCCTCCCAGTTGCCCCGAGAGTGCAACTTCAGCACTCGGTTGGGTCGGGCATTTGGAATCTGATATACCTGCTAGCATGGCTAGTTTGTTATAGTGGCATCTGTATGTGTATGCAACAGTCTGATTTTAACATAATATTAATGCATATTTGTGCCTTTTTAAATAAACCTTTCTTTCAGACTATGTGTGTTGTTCTTGGGTGATCTGTCCGCCTCCCACTCCTCACGCTCACCCCAATCTCCCTCTGATCTTCACCCATGTTAGAACTCTGTAAATACTGCTACAGTCTAAGTTTGTAGAAACCGCAGCAGTAAAAGCCACAAACCAAAAAGCAGCGGCTGAAAGATAAGGCAAGAAGAAGGAGCAGGGTAAAATGGAAACCTATCGTCTCTTGTTGGAGGCATTAGGTTGTTTTACATCAGCGGCCTGTTTGTCCCTGATTGAGACACCAGACCCAGAGGAAATGCAGTACAGCTCAATAAAAGTATGTAACCGTGTCGAATGGAGGACCTACATACGAGTTATGTCGGGCACAGAGAGATAGCAAGATTTAAGGCATTGGATCACGGGATAGGCCCATAAAATTGGTTCAATGCA
Organism: Lates japonicus; assembly: GCA_033238685.1. NCBI lineage: Eukaryota > Metazoa > Chordata > Actinopteri > Centropomidae > Lates > Lates japonicus. The sequence continues at coordinate 5,711 of BRZM01001357.1, read as the reverse complement.
ACAGATGTTGAACTTATGAGTTAAATAAGTTTGTTTTTTTATTTCAAAGACTACAGTACATTCAGATGACTCAGTCACAGCCATGGTCTCTTTCTGAGAGTGTCTTCAACATGTGTCACTTGGTGTGGTCCTCAGCTGTGTACAAGGTGTGTGTGTGTGTGTGTGTCATCGTTGCGTGCCAGTGTCTGTTGTTCTGGCCTCGGCTTGGTCTGCAGTACAGGTATTGTATTAAGATGACACATCTGCTCATGGATGCTCTTGTCAGACTGTTTCAAGTCCTGCAATATCCCTGTCTTTTATATCTGCGCTCCCTTAGCAGCTATTTAACCTCTATCTCTGGATACTTCAGGCTTTTGGCCTCTCTACGACTTCCTGAAGTTAAAATGGATGCTCCAATCTTAGTTGATCCTCGCTGATCCAGATTCTGAACTGTAAAAAGCTGTAAAGATTCTGACTTTGATGAACTCTGCTGTGGTAATCTAACTTTAATGACTGTCAGAGGCTCACTGGCGATGTTGCTCCTGTTCATTCAGACAGACGGGAACATTGGAGGTAAAACAGAGAGGAGCGAAAAGGATAAAGGCGGATGGAGAGGTTCATATGGTGAGCCAAAGTGAAAGTGAGGGATGAAAGAGAGCTGATTTTTGGAGGAACAGCGTGGAGGCGGAGATGGATGAGGAGAGATGGGGAGGAGTAGAGAGAAAGAGAGTCAAAAAGCAGCGTGAGAGAAGTCTGTGCCAATCTTCTCGGGCTGTTTAGAAACGTAAAGTGATGTTTACGGTCATGTTGTTATTATTTGCAGGTGGAGACGCTGAGATCACTGCGTTGCCTCGTCTGTCAGTAAATTCCACTCTAACCAACTCCGTCACTGTGAGAAAGTGCCTCTTCACCAAAGAATAACTTTGCTCTTCTGTTGCTTGTAAATCAGTCAGAAGCTATAGAGTGTGGGTTGGGGAAGCCATTAAAGTGCCAATGTCTCTGATTGATGGATGATCTGTTATGTAAAGTTACTCTGGAGCATTGTTTATGAGGTGGTGGACATTTCACCAAAACAACAGAAAGGATTTTCGGGTTTTTAGGGTTTCCCCTCTGTCACTGTCAGAGCCTCTGTCTGTGGATGAGAGATTCATGTTTAATGGAGCTTCTCACCTGCTCGGCTGCCAAAAGGCTCCCCCTTGTGTCCACAGACATTTAAATGAAGGATCCAAGATTACCTCCTATATACAGTATGACCTGCCTTCAGTCTGTTACACGTAGTCCTCATGAAATCAAACACCATGTGCACATAAGTATGAGAGTTACGAGGTCAATATGGCAAGAAAACTGGCATCTTACAAGGGTGACACGTTCAACACTTGTTGCTGGGAGTAACAATCTCAGACCCTAAGCTCGCAGGCACATGTTAAAATTTGTCTTGCTTTCTCAGTGACTTCCTTTCTAAAATACATAACAGAGGCATCGTCTTCACTGCTGTCACTCTTTTGTTTAAGGAGGAATGGTGTTGTCTTTGGGATCCCTGGGTTATTTCGATGTGCTTCTGCCTTTACAAGGACTAATTTGAGTTTTAGACCTTGAGAGAGAGGACATTTTTTGCAAAGTGAGGACATTTGGCCGGCCCTCACTTCTTCAAAGAGCTGCTCAAGGGTTAGGACTTGGCCTTAGGGTTTAGGGTACAATTAGGCATAGGTTGAGGTTAGGTTAAGGGTTGGGGTTAGTCATGTGGCTGTGATGGTTAAGGTCAGGTTTAGTGACTGGAGAGTGCATAAAGTCAATGAGGATCCCCCATAAGAGTAAAGTACAAGTGTGTGTGTGTGTGTGTAATTTGTGGTTTGCGGTAGGTTTATTTTGATTGGAGAGCTGAGACATTGGTAGACAGCTGGGTATGTGGGTATGTCACTGTTAGCATGCTGAGGGCTCGGGATCACACACACACACACACACACACACTCTCTCTCCACACACTCTCTCCAGCCTCATGCATCATATGCATGCGTACATTTATGCATGCTCACAAACACATGCGCACTGCTGAAATCCATTTTTATTGTTGTCTTTACCATTAACCTCTCTCTCTCTTTTTTCTCTCCCTCCTTCATGTCTTCATGATGATGTCTCCCTGCGGTCCACCTTCCTCCTTCCTTCATGTCAGGTATGTGGTTTGAATTTTCCCTCCCCCTCCCTCCCTCTCCATCTCTCCCTATCGTTCCTTTTATCGCACTGCCACATATTCCCAATTTTCCAATCACTGCCTCTCTGCTTCTCACTGATATGTTAAACCACCGCGCTGTCAAGACATTCAACACATGAGAATGAACGATCTCCATGTGTCGAGCAAGCGGTGGTATGGATTGGGGCATATATGGCCGTGGTGCATATATTGTAGGCATGTGGCAGCAGTAAATATCATTAATCACAGCCTTGTTTTGGCTCGTCTGAGTCAACCATGTGGAAGTGATTTCTGTGGCTAAAACGCTGTTTAACTTTCGGGTCCTGCGATGAGTTCTACCTCTTCAGCATTTTTCTGTATGTTTTTTATTTTCTGTTCTAGTCAGAGTTGCTCACACGGTGACTCGGCAGTTATTCACTCTGTCTAAAAATACATCCTCCTCCCCTCCTTCCTCTGAGGACGCAGCAGCAGAAGTCCAGTATTTTGTTTTCTCCTGAGCTCTGGAGAAATAGCGACATGAAAAGCTCAACGAGAACAACTTTTAAGCACTAATGTCAGGCGTGGGCATGCCTCTGTGAAGCACATGTGAATCTGAGTGCATGATAACACATCCTTAAGCATTTCCTCATGGGTGCTTGGCGTGTCTATACATCCCAACAGGAAGACACAACCGACGAGGACCCCTCGTCCTTCAACCAGCTCTTCAGACTTGGTAGCAAGGATGTAGGCTCCTGTGGTTGGGGCTGCTGCAGTCAATAGTTCAGGGCGTCTGCTGGTGGGGTTCAGGGGGTAAAGGGAGGGGGTGAAGTGGTGAAGCAGATGCATCCCGCTCCCTCTATCAGACTATCTTCTGTCTGCCCTGCGGTGACTCATCCATGACAGAGCTTTATCATATCTCCAGCCTACCGACAAACACACTGGGACAATCAGAGCACGCAGAGATAATTGCGTTGACTGTGTCATTACCGGTTTCAGCTGCAGTTTCAATCTGATGTTGGTGACAAATATAATCACGTACGTCTGGATTTTCACTGAGTCTGATTGTCGGGGTATAAAAAGCAGATGAAAACGTCTCGGTGAGTCACAGTATGTGTCTGACTTGTAGACAGCGCTGCTGGCGGCCGGCTATCCGCACCTTCCACCAGGCATTTTTGCCTTTATTTAACAAAACAGTGAAAGAAGACAGTTGAGATCTGGGAACAAGGGGGCTGGTTGTTATGTAACAGCTCATATGGAAGAAGATTACTCTGTGCAACTAATGTGGACTTGCATGAAATAAGTCTTAAGGATTGTTTTCTTTCTTTTAGTCATTTTCTTTTCCCTGATTGGCTGAGACATGTAGACCTGAGACTAGTTAAGTATTAGGACCACCCTGCATTTCCCTCACAGAGCTCAGTGTCCAGGTGAGAGCAAGAAAGTGCTGTCACTGCTAAACTGATGTCGATGCAGCGCAAAGTCCGATGACGCCGTTTCTCAGTGGACGTTCGCCTGGTTTCCCGGCACTTCAAAAGGACATGCATACAGTACAACAACAAACTCAGAGCTCAGCACTTGCAGCCACCATTGGATACTGACTGTAGAATCAAAACAAACGTGATAAAGCAAATAGGACCCCCTGCCCTGGCCCAACGGATGCGTGCTTGGGGGACGCAGCTTGGCCTGTTGGGGGGCTCTTTAATGTGCCGAGGAAGCGTCACACTGGAATGCTCTGCACAAACAAGCCTCAGCTCACACGTGTTGACGGCCAGCGTGTGTGTGTGTGTGTGTGTGTGTGTGCGTGTGTGGCAAGGGGTAGGAGTAGAAATGTGAGTATGAAAGGGAGGACCACGGTGTGTGTATCTGTGTGATTTTTCTGCCAAACATAGTCCAGGTTTCATATGGACCTGGTATCGACCACAAATCCACATTGTGGTTGTCAGTGAAAACAGGCCTGCAGCAGCTCCAAACAATGAGGATCTAGCTTGAGTTTTTCCAGGTTTTGCAAAATCACAGGCTCTGCCAGGAATCTTTATCTTTTTACAGTAGCCTCTTGAAGGACACCAATGTTCCTGAAAGCAAATTACAAATTCACAATCCCCCAAAGTACAAAAGTACTAAAAAAACCAAGAATGCTCATAGAATTGAGCGCAGGCAGTACCCTACTACCCCACTTCACCCCACACCTGTCTCTCATGTTGCTTTGTGGGATTCAGATGCGAGGCAGGGTGAGATTGGCCTGATGTGTTGAGTGGGGTAGTGTTTGTGATTAAAGTGTAATGGGTGTGTGGAGTGGAATCTCATGGTTCAGGTGAAGAATTCATCCATCCCAGCAGGTAGGATTCATATCCCAAAAGCTGATTTAAATGCACATACCTGGACCCTGGTTTCAGCTTTTAATGTTCTTGAAATGAGTAAAAAAAAAAGTCTTTATCTGCTGTAGTATCTACATCCTCTATGAAAAAACTGGGGCATATTTACAAGCTTAACTTGTACGCAACCTTGGATATCCTCGAGGAAATCCAATCCTAACTCCGTAAACAAGTTTTCTGGAGTGGTTTATGTTTATGCGTGTTTTGTATTGCTGTTTTCATCATGCTGTGAGCGCTGCCATTTGTTGGTGTTGGACTTTGCCTTTGTAAGATACAACTACCACCAACTTCATGCCGTGTTTATATCGTTGTATAAACACGGCATGAACAGCAGAAAATTCAACCACAGTTGTAAGAAGGAAAAAAAAGGGGGAGGGAAGAAAGCGAATAATTAACTATTTTATTTTTTTTAAAAAGAAATGTGTGTAAAAGATTGGGCCTCTCATGTTGTTTGATATGGTTGACCATCTGTCCTTTAATGCTTGATGGCAACCATATTGATGGGTTTGCATTTATAATTCTTGCCAAGCACTGAAGGAAAAAACCTCTGAGGCACATTGGAATAAAAGAGATGTAAGGGGGTTTTAATTGGAAATCTGCACTTTATTAATGTCTTCATTTTCTTTATAAACAATAAATTATACTGCCTGATAATTTAATGAATTCGTGACAGGGGGTTAAACACAGCTACAGGGTGTAAGTGGAAAAAAAAGGGAAGCTCATCATCTAATTTCTTCATCCAGTATTTCCATGAGTAAACCTTTGTCAGACTGACCACAGTAGCTTTAAAGCAGCTCATAAAAATAATGTGTGTGTTGAGTAAATTAATTGTATATTTTTGTCTATACCGTTATACCAACAAGCATTTTCTGTGTAGATAGAGTCTGATATAGCTCATTCCTCTGTGCCATAGAGCTGTATTGTTGTCCAAAAGCAGCCACACAGTCCTACTCACTGACACGTTCCTTGTCCTTGTTCATCTGTTGTGATGAGCATGGGCAGTGTAGTTTATTTTGAGTCAGTACCACATATGCTGTCCTGCTGCCAAAAATACTCACCAGTGTGCCACATAAGTGGATGGAAATAGCCCCCAGTAAATTACTCTTGGAGTAACATTTGCTGAAAACCACACGTTATTTAAAACATTGCCATCGGTATCCGTTAAAAATGATGTGTCATTTTAACACAGCTGTGTG
>BRZM01001356.1:153667-164666 GCA_033238685.1 Lates japonicus | reverse complement strand
ATGAGACCAGGGTGTGGGGGGGGCACGGCAGGTTCAAGGGGATGGCTCAGTGGCCTGAAAAGGGCAAAGGCATCCGCTTGCTTCTAAATGAGAACCTTGACTCCTTCCACATTTACAATAGTTGCTCTCTACCAGTCTATCATGGGAAAAACATTATTTAATGTTCTAATGGTACCCAAGAAGTCTAGATTACCTAGTTCTCATAGCCGAATCTCTTTTAATCAGTGTGCTCTTTTGTATTTCTGAGATGCTCTCCTTTTTTGAATTACCAGAGGCTCAAGGATTATTAAGCCTACTGCTCTCAGTTTTTCCTGTTCTTTTCACTTCTCACTCTCTTGCACTCACTTCCTCTCTTTTTGTGTAATCACCAAATGAGCTATTGATCTCTCTCATGTAGCGTTTAAGGGCTTAACACTGTATAACTGCTCTAGACCTACTGTACAGTTTTCTGTAAAGACTCTTGGTGCCTAAAACTCACAGAACAGTGAGGAGAGTGTCTGAGAGGCGATGTCTGATTTAATGATTGTGTTTTAGGGTGTACCTTATGTGGAGGGCAATGGGATGAGCAGTCTGTACAAGTTGCAGGTAAAGACTTTTTCAAATAACTTTAGCTCAGTGATAATGTCATTGTGATCCATTAAATGCATGGGACAGTGCCTTCAATCATGTTGTCAGAAACTATCTATGTTTGTAGTTGGAATGTGTTTGACCCAAATTGTAAAATATGTAGTCATATCATAAAAAATGTCATTTCAGAGTGGTGGAGCTATTTTAGGACCCCCTGGAGCTCCCGGTGCTCCGGTAAGAATAATCATTGTTATGCCTGAAGCAAATCCTCTATAGTGTAATGTGGAGAAACACTAGCATATAGACATGTTGATACTGTATGAGCTGCAGAACCTGGGAGAGCAGAATAACAAATAACCTGTCCAGCTCTCCGGTGTTATCTCAGCTTCTTAGGCCCTTATATCACAGTCAATCATGTTCCTTGAGAGCTGGTGATTGGTGAAGGCCAAGAGGCTTCCTGACTCTCAAACAGGTGTCTCTGACCCACCCCAGGACACACAACATCATTGATATGCAAAATGGTCTTAGAAGTTCAGCTGCTCTACACAGTGCCAAGCCGAGGTGACCCGATTTGCTTATCAGCTCCCCCTGCTCCTCCTTATCAGACAGTTTGTAATCTTGTCCAGTCCTGGGAGACATTCACTCACAGGCCCCGCAGGGATCCATCCACCACAACGAACACTTAAGGTGGTGACAAAAAATAGACACTCCAATATCCCCAGTGCACAATGCACATGAACCATAGCTAAATCTTGAAGATGCCTCTCCCTGTACTGCATCCATCACAGCCCAACAGCTCTTCTGGGGCAATCAATAAGAGAGCATCTTCATCAGTGTTAAGAGGAACAAGGGGCCCAATTTATCAATAATTGCTTGTTGTTTTAATGTGGAAAAATGCTGAAATGCTTTACTAAAAAATTAAAAATGCATGGCCAGTGTTTGTAAAGCTTGTATAATAACCAGATTGGATTATGTGATCCTGGTCATTTTAATCTTGCTTGAGAAAGGCCACAGTTACATATAACACAATGTAAGCTTGATTTACAGACAGAAATTGAGAGAAAAGAGAAGGAATAATGAATACTATAAATTTTAATGACAATAACATGCAGTAGCCACATGTCATTTCAGAGTATATTTATGATTTTTATGGCAGCAGTTGTCACATTCATGGGAGTAATCTGTCCTTTTTTCTTTTTTTTTAAGGGTCTCAAAGGAGATGAAGGACCTGCAGTGAGTTGAAGCTTTTCATTCTGGAATATTTTTTTTAATATTTGTCTATTTTTGTGCTGCACAAAATATAGTCAGAGTTGCCAGTTGCTTTCTATCTTTGTCTCTGTGGTTCTCTCCAACATAAGTCAATACACCCTCAAGCGTGAGCACTTAACCACTCTCAGCAGAACTCCAACACACAGAACACACAAAAAATGACCACATCTCCTGCAAATATGAAATTGTTGTACCATATTGTCTTGCCAATGGGAACCTATGAACCCTCTCTGCACTTCAGATGCCCTTCCCCCTGAAACTGACGCCTGAAAACAGTCCACACAGACATGGAAACAATTCGACGCATCAACTCGAATTCTTTATTCTCACGGGGCCAATTGCATTTTTTATTGTTTTGTTGCACAGTGATTTTTCACCAGGATGTTAATTTGACATTTTAATAAATTGTGTGAGCGGCTCCAGTGCTGTGGTGGAATTGCCCCAATCCGTCTCACAGCTGATCCTCTGGCTGGCCCACTCTCCCCTTAGCCACACTCGCTTATTCATGACAATCTACATGTGTGACAATTACCTGCACAATCTGTCTATGTCAGCACCAGTTGCCCCTCTGTTTTGTGTAATGGCATTTCTCCATGGCAGCTTGAGCAAGATGAGGTAGATAGAGGCCATCACTTGTTCGAGCACGGGGAATGGGTGTCTATTTTTAGCACAGAAAGCAAGTCTGATTGTGACTGTCAAATGGGGCCCTTTTTCTATCCCATCTGTAGCCTACAAGGTGTGACAGCATGTGTCATAGATCATATAATATAATACACTCAGGTTAGAGTATTGTCCTGTTAGGATTATTCTCATATTGACACATGAAGGGTTGTATTAACACCTGGTCAAGAATATCAAGAGGAGATAAAAAATATGTGAAATCTTGGCTCCTGCAGAATTTTATTTACCTTCTTTCATGTAGCTTTGATCTATATTTGCTTGTTTGTGCGTAATGTTTACTTATAGTCTTAAAATAATGTCCTTCCCTACCTTCTAATAGCTCATCACCAAACTCACCCTCCAAAATTAGCATGATTCTAGGTTGCAAAAAGGGGGAGCTAACAAGCCTTAGAATATATCAGTAGTCTTGACACAGCAGGTGTGTGTGTGTTTTTTTTCTCACAGGGGGAAGCAGGGGCCATGGGATTACCTGGGCTGGAAGGGCTACCCGGTACCAAGGTAAGCAGTAAGGGTAGGGGTAGGTAACAGTATTTGCTCAGAGAGGTGTCTCATCTGCCATGATTTAACCTGATTACAAAGTGAGGGAAAGTGTTTCCTCTGTACTTCATTTTCATTTCAGAACCTGTTACGAGTATTATTCTGAACTGAGATGTCCAACTAAAAAAAGGGCTTGCCAGTGTGAAACTGAGACACATTGTGGCTTTCTGTTTAAGTCATGACTCAACTTAAGGGAAAGCACTTATGTTTAGTAGAATTCAATCACTTGGGGTTTTTTGAAATGTTGACTGACACAAGGCAGTTTGGGGCCAAAGTGTAATAGTGTAATAGTTAACCATCAGCATTGTGAACTGCTACTGTTGGATATCTTTTCCATAACGGAACAAAACTAACCCTGCATGCAACAGCTTCCTACATCTAAATCTGTATGAAAAGGTTAACTCTGAATGACAATGTGTGACTCTGTATTTTGTGCATGTGTGTGCGTGTGTGTGTGTGTGTGTGTGTGTTTTGGGGGGTGGAACATTTCAGTTTCTGTGACATCCAGAGTAATTTATCCTTTAGGGGAATACTGTCAAAGATGTGACATATGCAAAGTGTTTGCTGTTGAAAAATGAAGAAGGCTTAAGTTTTTAAGGATGTTGTTTATAATAAATCTATATTTGTGATTTTTCTGAGTAGAAATGTATAGTGTTTTCGAATGTTTAAGCCTTTTTGCATTGTGCTTGGCCAAAGAATGAGGAGCCCGGGAGCATTCATTATACCCAGCTTTAGGCAGTCTCTGATATCATTATAAATGCCTCTGTTTGACATGACAGTGATTTATGTGTGTTCTTTATATAATGTGTATGTTGTGTAACTGACATGTGCTGTTGTGTTTCCTTCAGGGTGATATTGGGTTGCCTGGTCCACCTGGGGCACCAGGTCCTCCAGTAAGTGAGTTTTTTTTTTCTCAATTAATTTTCCTCAACTCATACTCCTCCTTGATCAATCTTCTGTGTTGTTTAAGTCTGCTGCTGGCAACAAGTCGATGATGTTTCATAAAGTACTCAGAATAGCAGCTATCAAAACAGAGGTCCCATAACACTACACCTCTTGAATTATGAACTCAGATATAGACCTGTGGTCTGCTCATTGGATTTTCAGCTATAGTAGGCTGGTTGCTGTATTATAAATGGGAGGCTGCAGAGGTGCTGTAGATATGACACCATTGAGGACCTGTCAAACACGGTCTGTACTCTTCCTATGTTTGTGATTGACAGGGGAAGCCCGGCACTCGTGGAGAGCCAGGGATCCCAGGAGAACCGGTGAGCTGCAGCCTCTAACTCTCTTTGAGCTGTCAATCCATGCGTCATTCCTTTGTCACTGCCAACTGACACATCGGCTGTCTCTATTCTCTGACAGGGTGAGAGGGGGCCGCTCGGAGAGACAGGATTCCCAGGGCCCGAGGGACCCCAAGGTGTTCCTGTAAGGATGCTACATGAACTCTATTGCTCTTCCCTTTATAATCACACCTAGATGTAACCAAATTACCTTCCAATAATGCTCAGGTTGGAAATATGGCTTTGAATCATTCACTGCTCCTTTATATCAACAGCTTTATCCATAGTTGTTTTAGCATTAAGAAAAAAGAACACGATTCAAGGACAATATGGATAGAATATGTATGTTAGCCATCGCTTGTCCTGTAGATGATTACATTCCTCTATGTAATTACCATCAGAGATGGTTTTTGTAATTTTCCCTGTAAGCGCACAATGGAACAGTGTTCGCACAGCAATCAGGATCATTATCCTTTGGTTGAGATATCTCATTAACTGCAGAGATTACTAGGAGTGCAACAGTGCTGATCCAATCGAAGGTGGGAGCTGATACAAAATGTCTTTGTTTGTGTTGCGCTTCTTGAGCAGGGGAGACCTGGAAAAGATGGAACTCCTGGATACAAGGTGAGTTGTGCGAACACGTTGCAAATCCCCTTAAAGAAAGTGCTTTACATCGGCAGAGCTACAGAACGATGGCACAGCAGATTTTTATCCCCCCCCCCTAGCTACAGCATCCTGAGTGCATTAAACCTATTTGCATATTTGAGATTTTAACGATAAAAACTAAATGGAATCCTGCAGATTTAAGGCTTTGTTGACTTTTAGTCTTTTTACCCTAATTATACAGTTAATGCTTTCAGGCAATGATAAAATGTTTGTAATAGAGGGCAGTAGACACTTAGATTAAATATGCATTTTCCTGCCTGATGAACCTAGCTAAAATTGAAACAAATACTGCAGCAAAGTCTGCTTTTAGGTGACTGATCAAATATATTATACACTATTTACTACATAATCACACAGAATGGGCTCACAGCATGAAGAAAACATCTACCATGAATAGCCATTTCCGACAAATTACACAAAAATTATGCAATCTAATACCCGAATTGGATTGACTATGAGTATGACTGTTTTGCTGATTTTTTTCACCTTACGCCTTAATGACAGCCTCAACAGTTTATTGTTTTCTGATTATTAGTTGTTAATATTCTTCCATCAAAATCTCAGCACTGCACAGAGCCTCTACAGTTTTATTCTCATACCTCTCTGCCATGGTGCTTGTCTTTTTGGTGGGGCAACAGTGCCATCTAGCAGGTGGCTTTGCTCCTCCACTCAGACTCCGTGCACACTGCTTTGAGGTTTAATGTAATGCTCAGGGAAGCACATTTCAGTGGGCAAGATGATAGATTTAAGCCTCCCATCAGGCATTGGGGAATACAGAGTACTGCAGATTAAAGCAGGCAGGGGAGAACAGCATCACAAAGAGATGCCCGCTTTAAAACCACATCATGCCAGATTGTCTTTTGCATGGCTCCTGTAATCCAGCAGGAAATTGATACAAAGATGCTCCCAGAGGTATTGCTGCGAGCGCTTTAAAGGGAAGCAATGAGGAGTGACAGGGAGGGATTGGAAGACACAAGATGTTGTGACATGAAGCCAGAGACAGGTATTTTCTCTCCCAGCTCCTCCATACAGTAGAGGCAGCTGGTGGGAAAGCAGGCATTTCTCAAACAAAACAGGAGTGATACAGAGGAGCTGTGACATTGCAGAAGGTGAATCACTACAGGGAGATATTATACAACCAATACACCTGAGCTGAGTAACAAGCAATCAATGCACAGTCATCTAAAAAAAAAAAAAAGTCAATTTCTCAAAGTCAGGTAATTCAGGAAAAGCTTGCTCACTATTTTTTTACCCTCAGAGAACAAAGCTGAAACTTCTGCAAATATTAGAGTAAATATGAGCAACATGTCAATATGATTGTTTTAAATAATAATAATCTCAGCTTTGTATCTACAGATTACAGCAATGGAGTTTTGTGTGTGCCCCTGCATGTAACTGAACATCAATACTTTGTGTGTAGTGGGTGAAAAGCTTCAGGGTCAGCATAATTTCCTTTTCCAGTTATCCTTGTTTTTTTTTTTGTTTTTTGTTTTTTTTGTTTGTTTGCTTGTTTTTTTTGTTTTTTTTCTACAACAAACTTAAAATATATTTTTCTCCTTTTTTTCTAAGGGAGCTACAGGTAGACCAGGGGACAGAGGATCCAAAGGAGAACGTGTAAGTAGCATCATTCCTGTTTCCTAAAAAGAAGCTGCTTTTGTGACTCACACAAAAAAGGTTTTGATGAATAGTAATAAAAGTCTTCACTTCAGCACAAATATGACTAATCCCCACAAGCACATAAGCACTAGATAAAGGCATTTAACGCTCAGTGCAGTTTCCCATTGTATTTGCAAGGCAAAATTAAAGAGCTCTGTCACACTTCCGCAGTAATCTATTGCAAATGCTGGTAATAGAGGGTACAAAATGAGGCTTTTAGCTTTATATTTGGCAACAGAACCCCAGGACAGGTGAGTGACTGGACACATTAAGAGAAATGGGTCACTGTGTACAGCATGTTAAGTGATACAGTTGGGTATGTATCAGACCTGAATATGATAATGAATGTGGTGCAGCTTTGCCAGGCAGGAAATTTAACTTTTTCATCTATGTGATGCAAAATGTTTTTTGGCATCATACAGGGCTGAGATAAGTCTGGGGGTCTGTCTTACAGGGTGATTCAGGGATTCCTGGAGAAAGAGGCGTTCAAGGCGAGAGAGGTCGTGCAGGAGATCCTGGCTCAATTGGACCAATGGGACCACCAGGCCAAAAAGGTGATCCTGGCCCCCCCAGGACAGTTTGAGAGTGCAAGGCTCCTGGTAAGTTGTAAATTTGCAGATACCTGTGAGCAAACAAAGACTGTCTTCCCAGATGATTAAAACCTCAATCAGCCTACTTCCTTCCTGAGCTTGTGTAACTAGTTCAGTTCTCATTCTCTGTGTGGAAAATGGTGCAGCCACAGATTTCTGCATGAAACATCAAACAAGGCTGTGCAAGGGAGGTTGCTGTTCTCTTTCTGCTCAACGCTTCCCACTCCTGATCATCTAGGCGCAACAGAAGGTCAGGGAGGGAGAGAGATGGAGACAGAGAGAAAGGCAGAGATATGTGGGCGTGCCTAGAGATCTGCAGAGCAGTGAAAACACCTCCGTGTGTCACAGACATTTTACACATACTGTACGCAGTCACAACAGTTATATAACATTCACAGCAGAGATGAAAAACTGTTTTGAATGCAAAGATTCAAGGTCCAAGGCTACTATTGTTTGCCATTGCTACTGGTGCAGCCCTGGAAAGATCTAACAACACAGTTCAGAAAGGTTCACACGACTGATATTAAGTATACTGTCTTTTTTAAAACCATATTATTTGGGTCTTTTTCTTATGAGTGCCAGATCATATGTTGTTATATATTTGCTTTGTACATACATTTACAGACATACACTTCTACAGATCTGGACATAAAGTAACAAAACCAAGGAATCCCTTTATAGATTTCCATCCATCCATCCATTATCTATACCGCTTATCCGTTAAGGGTTGCAGGGCTGTGCCTCTCGCCCAGCTGACATTGGGCGAGAGGCTGGGTACACCCTGTACGAATTGCCAGTCCATCGCAGGGCCAACATATACAGACAAACAACCATTCACACTCACATTCACACCTACGGGCAATTTAGAGTCACCAGTTAACCTAATGCATGTCTTTGGATGGTGGGAGGAAGCTGAAGTACCCAGAGAGAACCCACACAGAAAAGCCCCAGGTGAATCCATTTTATTTCTAGCTGGGCTTAAGGTGCAGATGTTATATTATAATGCAACGTGGGATTTCACTGTATAGTTAGAAGAGCCAAAGAAAGCTAAATTTGAGCCATAATCCCTCTACCGTGCCATTATTTTCAGCATGCTTTTCACAAGCTGTATCTGTTGAGTTGAGATGTATGACAGGCATCCACTTGATTTTCATGCCGTGATAACTATCATCTTCACTGCATCTCCTCTGCTGCCAGTTCACTGCAAATGAAAGTTTAGTTACTATTGTCTCTTAATTGCATTCTCTTTCTTTGTTGTGTCAAAATCCTTCAATAAATTTTATATTATTCTTTCCACACGCACAGGGTGATCCTGGCTTCATGGAGGAACTCAAAACAGTTATCCGAAATGAAGTATTGAGAGTCTTTGAAGGTACATTTTTGTCCATCTTTATTTTCTGTTTTCTGCCTTGTGTTATCTCTTAGCTTTCTACATGTGAAGTTTTTATTTTTCTTACCTTGCAGAGAAGTTATCGAGCTCTGCCATACTGCAGAAGACACCTGCAGGCATCCTAGCTTCACAATTCCAAGGGCCTCCAGGACCTCCTGGAAAGGACGGATTACCAGGCCCGCCAGGAGAGCCTGGACCTCCCGGTCCTCAAGGTAGGAGCTCACGTTGGCAGGCAGAACTCCTGGACCATAACACAACCTCAGAAAAATAACCACCTCTGTTAAAATATGAATAAGAAATGACACTCTTAACATTTGAATGCTCAAAACTGTCGGTGAAACTTGATTAACCATTTGTTGTCTGATATGACTGAATGTTTATTGAGCCACAGCATACTGTATGTGTACGGCTCATTGGTGCTTTAATTATACCAATTAGTCCAACTAGCTTACGCTGTATCACACATGTAATCTACTATATTTAAAGGAGGCAGCATTTACTCCTATAAAACCAAGGCTACAGGTAGACATGAACTCAGTTTAAGATGTTTTTCTGTATGTAAAGAGTTGGGGGCGAGGGCACTATTGTAGGCTAACACTTTCATTTTGTAGGGATTCATGGGTATTTTTCTCTTGCTTACACCCATATATCAATGCAGACTGAGGGGCGGGAAGCAGAGGAAAGGCCAGGAGTGTGGTGCACAGCGGCTCTCTGGGAAATATGAAGACAAACGAAGAATTGGCTGTGAATAAGAGAAAGTATTATCAGTGTGGACAGGAAAGAGCCCCAGTATTGATACCTCACTCCAGGAAAGAAAGCTTCTAAAATACAAAAGGAGCATAGTCAGGAAAGAGAGTGAACATTCTTTATCAAACTGATACAACTTTCTGACTGCTCATACAACACTAATGGTTTGTTGGTCAGGCTTTATACCTCAGACTTGCCTAGATTTGTATTGTGTCCGCAGCAGAACTATAGTATCTTAACTTTTGAAGAGGAGGAGTGTGTTACGTGTTGGTGCAGATCAAAGCACCACTGCATTGGCCTTTCTCTTTGAGCTTTGTATCTACCTCACATTATTCAAGACCATTTACTCTTTAATCCACTGCTATAATATATAATGCTGCTTTCATTCATGATTAATGTAGCTAAAGTAGGCAACTACTTGACTATAAATATTTGTGCTGTGTTAATGCCATTTGCATTACACATGTCTTGGACTTTGTTTTGCTTGTTTTATTTTTTTATGCTTCAAAAGAGTGTTTTATAGGTGATTCTTAATGCAGCTTTGCAATAAATATTTATTGAAAATAAAGAGGAAAGTTATTTCCCTTGATAAATCAAAAATTCAACAACTTCTTAATTTTTTCTTTGTTGACTTGTGCCTCCACTCAGCTGGGGAGAGAGTTTGGGGTAATATTTCCTCATTATTTCTCGTCATCCTCCGCTGGAGACTGTGCTCCTCTGGAATATCCAATTTGACTTCTTCTCCAATATGCCAAAATGAATTGTTTATGGAGAAAAATAACCCCTCTGTTGGATTCACAGTCTTTTTTTCCTCATGGTTTGATTTCACATGGGTGAAAGTCTCAAGCTGTTAAAGAATACCCATAAGGACGCATGCCGAAGAGCATCATTTCTTTTTTGTTATTTTTTCCATCCTTTGTTGTAATTGAGTGCTCATTTATCATTCTATTCATCTTTTACTTTTAAGATCATAATGGAAGTACTCACTGATGTAAGCCATTGTGTGTTAGTACATATTTCATAAATTCAACATTTTGTTGTTTTAACATTCATTTAAAATTTTGTATTCTAGTGCATTCTGTATATTTGTTAATACTGACTGAAACAAACGTGTCTTTTATAATATCAGAGCTGCTCTACTTTGTGCTGTACAGTACAGAAATATCGGTAAATTTCCCACAGAAAATGGTCTTTGATGGAGCAGCTGCTCAAAGAAAGGTGTTTGTTTTTTTGTTTTTTTTGGTTTTCTTTGTAAGGCATAGCATCAATAAATAGATGTTGCTGTTAAAAGTGTTTACAACAGTGTACAATAGGTGCAGGACTAAATCCTATCAATCAAGCCTGAAAAACCACTGTGTGGCAATATTATTTTTTATCAACATCTTTTGTCCATTAGCACCCCTAAAGACAGTTTGTTTTCAACCAAGTACAGACGCAGTATGCCATTTTCGATTTATCAGAGTACACCAGTCCAGAGTGACACCCAAGCTTATTGCCCTGTGTGCTATTCAGTTTTTTTTGCTTAAGGTACAGTGCTCTTTTCTCCATGGTACGTCTCCTCCCTGAATGAATGCTCCAAAACTGAGTCTCAAAGATAGAAGGGCTATCCACAC